>CAMOHE010046002.1:0-122804 GCA_946598075.1 Artocarpus hirsutus
GGTGAATAGGGTGGCGTAACCTCATGAATAATACCATTTTGTGCACAACATTTACTCAATGGTTCTACATATTTACCACCGCGGTCACTTCTTACTATCTTAATCTTCTTATTAAGTTGATTTTCAACTTCTTGCTTATAGAGAACAAATTTTTCAATAACTTCATCTTTGCTTTTAAGTAAATATACATAACAATATTTTGTGCTATCATCTATAAATGTGACAAAATATTTATTCCCACCTCTGGTTTGAACAAATTTTAAGTCACAAACATCACTATGTATTAAATCAAGTGGCTCGGTATTTCTCTCAATCGTTTGAAACGAAGATCTCGTTAGTTTTGCCTCTACACATATTTCGCATTTATGTTTGGGATCAATATTAAACGTGGGTATGTGATCCAAGTTAATTAATCTACGCAAAGTATCATAATTAACATGACCTAGTCTACCATGCCATAAATTAGAAGACTCAAGCATATAAGCAGAAGACTTTTTATTCTTATTGATGGAATTGGGCTTAATAGCCATTACATTCATTTTTCACATTCCATTTTTCACATATCCCTTTCCCACATACATCTCATGCTTAGACAAAACTAATTTATCATCCTCAAAAACCATCTTGAAGCCATGTGAACTTAACAGAGTTCCAGAAATGAATTCTTCTGAATATCAGGCACATACAGCATATTTTGCAACTTGACTTCTTTGCCTGATGTCATTTTCAGAAATACCATTCCTTGGCCCTTGATATCAGATGTAGCTGAATTGCCCATGTACAGCTTCTCCCTAGAATCTGACAACACAAGTTTAGCAAAGGTAGTTTTATCACAGCAAACATGGTGTGTGGCCCCAGTGTCCAGCCATTACTCCTTCGGGTTGGAGTCTACCATGTTGACTTCAAAGACCACGGCGAAAAGACTGATGTCTGATACTTCTTGTGTGATAGTGTCCACTACATTGGCCTCTTTCTTCTTATTTCTCTTCAGCAACCTACAATCTGTCGACTTGTGACCCACCTTGTCACAGTTGAAACATTTTCCTTGGAATTTCTGCTTCTTTGAAATTCCACCCTTAGGCCCCAGCTTGAACCTCAACTTGGTTTTCTTGTTCTTGGAGCTTTTATCATGCTCCACCACATTTGCTTTGGCAACAAACTTGTTAAAAGGCTTTTTCTCAAATCTTCTATTGTCTTCCTCAATGCGAAGTCGAACAATAAGATCTTCAACGCTCATCTCCTTATGCTTGTGCTTTAGATAGTTCTTGAAATCATTCCATGCAAGGGGTAGCATCTCTATGATTGTATCTACCTGGAAAGACTCACTAATTACCATTCCTTCTGCATGAATTTCATGAATGAGTAATTGCAGTTCTTGAACTTGACTAATTACAATCTTGGAATCCACCATTCTGTAGTTCATGAACCGTCCAACTATGAACTTCTTAGCACCAACATCTTCTATTTTGCATTTATGGTCCAAAGACTCCCTCACTTCTTTGGCCATTTTTTTCAGACTATACACATTATAGAGTGCATCAGTCAAGCCATTCAAAATATAGTTTTTGAACAGAAAGTTAGAATGCTTCCATGCTTCAATAGCAAGCAAGGTCTGTGCATTTGTTTCATCATCTCTAACAGTAGGAGGATCCTCTTTCAAGAATCTTGTAAGATTCAGTGTTGTCAAATAGAACAACATCTTTTGTTGCTAAGTTTTAAAATTCAGTCCACTAAACTTTTCAGGTTTTTCATTATGGTTAACAAGAACCGTAACCGACAGAGGTTGTGTCGAGGTCGAGACATGAACCCTAGGAGAAGCCATTAGTGTCTCAGAAGTGCTCATAGTTAGAACCTTCTCAATTGGAATAACATGCATGTTATCACCCATTTCTTGAACTTGAACTTCAACTTCAAAAAATGGAACTAAAGTTAGTTTTCTTTAAAATTAAAGAAACAGATTGATAATAACAAAAAGTTAAACAATCTGTTAATAACAACAAAACAAAACAAACAAATTATATAACTTAAAGCATATAACGTAAACAATCTGTTAAACATAACAGAGTTTTTTTTTTAATAGTAAACTTAATATAAAATAATCAAAATATAACAAACAATTATGATATAATCTTTTTGAATAAAACAATATATACATATACAGTTAAACAATTTAAAATAAAACCAGTTATATAAGAAACGAAAACATAAACAGACAAAAAGTTGACAAGAAAAACGAAAACAATAATAAACGTTAAAGTAACAAAACTTTATATATACTAAATGCTTTTATCGAAAAACAATAAATTGAACAAACTGTAAACATTTATAACCAGCATTAAAAATTTATGTTATAATATAACAAAACAATGAATAACAAGTATGATATAACATAAACCTTTATATATATACATATATATAGACACACACACATACAAACGTAAATAGAGAGTTAATTGAGACTATTAATGTAGGAAAAGTTTTGTATCTAATAAAACTTTGTAAATGAAAAACAGTATATAAACATTTTAGACGTTTTTGAAAGAAACAATAAACGAAACCAAACTATAAACATATAAACACATTAGACAGAATCAAATGTTGGAGCAAAATAAGTGAATCTAAGGCATTCAACAAAATAATTCATAGCAATGAAAGAATATAACTAGGCAATTTTTTTTTTTTTAAACAACAAAAACAATACAGAATATAAATCTAAAGTAATCATGCAACAAAAAATTCAAACATTTTTGAAGCATAGAAACATACGAATGTATGTTACTAGTAGAATAAATAAATAATTTATAATCAATCAATTAATGAGCAATTGAAATGCATGTGAACAACTGAAAGGTCCAATAATCAATTGTCAAGCACTATTATGCTATAACTTTCCTATGTACTGATTAACGAAATAACCACAACAATAAAAGCATGAGTTATAAACAGAAAAACAGTGTGCAATACCTACTGGAATTTCAAGCATTTTATGATGAGAAGCGAGTTAAGCAATATAACCACAAATATCACCAACAAAAAGAAAGCTTGCAAACCGGAGAAAACTAAAGTGAAGCAAACTTTTCAAGCAATCCTATATAAGCCAAATATTAATAGTTATGTATCTAACGAATTTTCTCTGAACAAACAAACCTATTAGAATCAAAAAGGAGATTATGTTTTAAGATTGTTAGCAAATTATAGCAAATAATATGAATAAAACATTGCATGTATTACTAACAAGATTTGCAAACAATTATAGCATGGATAAAACAAACAAATTACAATTGTAAACATGAAAATAATGTAAAGGTATATCAAAACCTTCAACTTCAACTGAAACAAAGTGGTAATTGAAAGAGGAATAGTCGAGGCACGTGAAGCTCACATTTTTCTTAAAACAGATTCGTCCCCTCCGGTTGTGCACGAGGATTCAACAGACGTCTGTCTCCCAGGATACAACGACTATCAACGGAATCTTAAGCACTATCGGATACTGTTTTCGGTGAACTGGAAACTATGTTTTCTTCTATCACGAAAAATGACTACAACAAAAACTAGGTGGAACTTGAAAACAAAGGAAAAATCTCTATGACTTGATGAGTGCAAATTCTATGTAACTTTTATATATCTATCAAAAACATGTGAAGGAGAGTTCTTTATATAAGCTTAAGAAAATGACCGTTATAATCTAGGATTTATGTGCATAATGATATCAGTTACAACCTTTCATTTTCTATAATAATGGTGCTCATAATCTCTCATTAACCATTGGTTGTAACCTTTTATTTTCCATGATTATGAAACTCATAATCTCCTATTAACCATGCATTTGGGTGTTAAACATGAGGTTTATGACCTTTATTAATCTCCACTAATGAGTATCAATTTCTTATTCACCCAATTGCCATTTTTCAACAGCATCTTTGCCACACCACGACTCTTGGACAAGATTTTATCCTCGTCTTACAGGGATTATTATCATGTCTATCAATAAACTACATTTCATTCACTGACGTCTCAAAAAAAAAAAAAAATTTACGAATAGAGGAAAAAAAACCCTAATCTTTACAACAAACAAACCGGATAAGTTAATCGTCTTATTTGTTTAACTAAATACAAATTTATATTTGAACAAAATACTCACATAAGAGATAGAATTTTCAACCTTTTTTTAACACAATTTAACCTTTTTTTTAGTGTAAAAGAGTTATCCTTAGGCTTTATTTTTTAAATGAACATTTTTATTGATTATAATTAGATAATAAATCCTTTTTTTAGCGAAATTAGACAAGAAAATAATTTTATTCAGGAAATCAAGTTGAGAAATAATTTCCTTCAAAATTAATTACAAATAATTTTTTATTCAAGATAAAAGAGTGACAGAGTATTTAATGAAACATTAAAAATAATTACTTATGAGGAAGAAAAACGATTAAAATTCAAATAGAGAGAGTTTTTGAAAATTATATTAGCAAAAGAGAATTTTACAACTGCATTTGCATCAGGAAAAAAATATATGTTGAAGCTTTATACTTCTAGCGCCGTTCCTTCTTTTTCTTTTTTTTTTAGGAAAAGGTTTTACATAAAAGATTGACAACTACAAAAAAAAAAAAAGAAAAAAAAAGAAAAAAAAAAGAGATTGAGATATATATTGGTGCAATAGTATCCATGCATACAATCCTTTATTTTATTTTTTTTTAAATGGACAATCTTTGGCTTTTTTCATTCCTTTAGGCAAATTAAAAAGTAGTAAAAAGAATATGAAATTTTGGTGGTGGAATGGTTTTTAGCTCCAAATAAAAAAAAAAAAAAGATTGGCGCCAGCTTTGGCGCTCTATTTTCTTGTTTTCAAATTTGCGGTTTTCTTATAAAGAACTGCATCCCCAGATTTTTCACGTAACCCAACCTTCAAACAATGCTTTTCTCTCTCTCTCTATCTCTCTGTTCTCTACACCCTAAGAGCTCCATTAAGCAAGAGTGCGGATCAAATTGAGTTGCAGTAAACATACAGGCAGAGAAGAATCTGTCCATTCCCAATTTCATCGCCAATTATTAACCCATTAATCGTCTTCTCTTCGCTTTTCTCCTTTTCCTTTCTTTTTCTTCTCTTTCTTTCCTAGGTTTGCTTTTTGTCATCTCTTTGCTCAGTCATTTTCAGGTATAAAAACTAGATGGAAAAATCTTCTTTTTCCCTGAAGAAAAAAAAAATCCCAGGCTTCCTCTCAGGTTTCCTTTTCTGCTAATTCTTGTGTCTTTACCTTTGTTTTTATTTTAATTTATAAATATTTTTCCGCTGCCGATTTCCTTCTTCGACCTGCAGCATTGTCGCCTCGTTGGATTGGTGACCTCTGCACCAAGAGCTTAAGCTCTACCAGAAAAGAACAACAAGGTGGCGAACAACGTTGTTCCTTGGGCTGGGACGTGGGGAAGGCTTATCTTATATAAATTTTTGCTGTTTGTCTATGAACGACTGATAAATTCCATTGTCGTTTAAGCGAACAACAACATTAGCTTTTTGTGCTAAATTCTATTGTCGTTTATGTATGAAAATTTAGAAGACCCTTAGTTTGTACGGTTGAAGGATAGGTGCTTTTATCCATACTTTGTTGTCGTTCACAAACTAGCAATTCATAATTGCTTTCCAGCAGATTCCTTTTTCTGCAAATCAGCCTTTAGGCTAGTTAAATAGACATAAATTGATTGTTTGAAAAAAAAAAAAAAGGAAAGGTTTTAAGAGTTTCACAGAGATCAATGTGTGAGTTACTTCATAAATTTCACTTCAACATATCTGATGTAAATCCTAGATTCCGTAGAAACGGAACTGTTGAAATTCGTATTCTCTGGTGCGTGTTAAAAGCTTTGAAGAGGAAAGGAGAGCATTAGAAAGCTCTGAAAGCACATAAGAAGCTGGTAATATCTTCGACATCAACTTGAAACTTTTATATAATTCCAGTGTTGATCTGTGTTGCAAGTGGCTGAATGGAGATGCAAACGAGATTGGACTGCTGTTGCTAATAGCTGAGTGCAAGATGCATATGAGTTGTTCGAAAAAATTACTTAAAGAAATGTAATTGTTCATATGAATGAGAGGAGATGATTTGTAATGATTATTATGATTATTCCACTCATGTTTATGCATTTCAAAGACTAATTTTGATAATGACGTTTGGCTTTGAGTTTTGTTTAACTGTATTCTTGCTTTTTTTATTTATCTATAATCAAGTTGATAATTGTTATTTTTTCACGTTCACAATTTGTAAAATTTGAACCTGTTATTGTATAATCGTGAATTATATAACTATTAATTAAATAATGATAATTAAAATTATTTTTTAAAAATTAAAATATAAATTTAATTTAATTGTTTTTTATTTTTTATTTGTAAACATCTATGACATTTTGCTTGTGTCTTTTAAAACTTTTTAAATGGCATTTTTTAAAGCCATCAATAATTTTTAACCATGACATTTCAACCCTAATGTAGAAAAATTGTTTGTAGAATTGAAAAAAAATCAAGATGATAGTATTTTAGTGTCATGAAAAAAAAAAAGACATTAAATACGACATAAAAAATGTCGTAGACTTTTAACAGCACCCCTTTTAAATGATGTATGAAAAAAGTCATGAAAACCCATCGACAACATTTTTTACATTTTGTTGAAGAGCATATTTTTTGTTTGGGAAATAGCTTGTTTTAGTCATTGGAGTTGGACTATGTAAGTAAAAACATTGGTTATTGTCATTGGTGATAATATATTGGATCGAAACTAAAGTTGAATTGATTTGATTAATAGTCTTGTTTGAATGAATCAATTCATTTTAGATGATCATATGTGCCAGATTTTAATCTTGAAATGAATAAGTAGGTTTGTATTCTTGACTTGTAATTTTTGATATACTAAAAGGTGATATCTTGAATTATATGAAGGTATGCATATTGGTATGTTAGAGACATGACTCTTGAATGATATAGACCCGTTATTCATAGATATGAAATCCATAGCTCTTGTATAGACTTAATGATATTCTCTTATAGGCATTATTCTTTGATTAAAAAAACTGAAGTGCTTAACCATTTAGATACACAAGTGTAACCAAACAGTATACTATTTATATTGATAGTAAGTTTTCCTATTATGGGATAATGGAATATAAGATAAACATAATCAAGAAAATAAAACAAAATTTATCCTTAAGCTAAGTATAAATATTCTATAGGGATATTACACATTATGATATGTCATGGATGTTTAACTTATTAGAGTTTCGTAATTTAGATATAATTCAAGAGTGAGCTCTAAACTTTTAGTGAAATAGCTTAAGAGTTGATATTTATAAAAAGAGCATGTTGGGAATATGTTATTTTATAATTATAGGAGTTTGATTTATATATGTCCCTCGAGTCCCCTTTTGCTAGCTTGCATATTTTCTTGTGATGATACGGCGTGTTTTTTTTGATATATTGATAACTTATATTAATTCCTAAGATTGGGTAAAATTTGAATAATTGAATTTAATAATTCATGTTTGCTTATTGGTTGAATTAATTTTATGAACTAATTCATGATAAACATGTTGAATTATTTAAATATATTTTATTTGAATATGAGATTATCTGTATATGATTGTTTTAATCAGATAACTTCTCTATTCAGTTATTTAAATTAAAATTTAGGCTCTATGAAGGATACCTAGTCAAATAAAGTAGGAATTATCCAATCTGTTTAAATCAAGTGAATTAGATAACTTTGAGAGGTTGAAAAGTGCATCTACCAGGTCAGCACTGATCAAGCAGTCGACTACCATACACAGGGGTCGTCGACTGGCTCTACTATATCCAGATATGCGTTTCTCATGTTTTCACTTCAAGATTTGATTCTAATTTTAATTCTAATTTTGGGACTGAATATGATAAGAATAGATGCTCAATGACTCACTCTAAATAGGTAACGTGTTTTTATGCCTTTGTATCATTATTAAAATTAAGGAAGATCACTTGAGTGGTTATAGAGAGAGATTTTCTATAGATAGAAATTTTACTTCTCTACGAGATTATTGTTCAGCACCTAAAACAGTAATTTGGATTTTCTCTAGTGATTGGGAGGAAAGTTACCAAGGAAGAATCGAACGACGTGTGCCCACTCATACTCTGATTGTGGAACAAAATAGCAAAGAAAACCATTTAGTTGAGGCTTTTTTGGACATAATTCTCAATAGTGATCTATCAAACGATTTTCTATCAGAAGTGTGGTTTCAATTTTAAAAGGTACATAAGATCATTTATTAATTTATTGTATATAGTATGTCTAACTCATTTATCCAAAAGAGTTTATTAATTAAAATTTTAAAATTCGCTGTATACTCCCTTTCCAAAATTGGTATTAGTTTCTGATCATGTTACGTACATAAATTATGTGATTTTAATATTGTCTATGCTTGAATTAAATCTTTAGAAAGTTAGTACTCTAGAGTTTATTATTATATGTTGTAATAAGATTATACAGTAAGTGTTTATTAATTAATTATTGTTAATTAAATTTTTTGGTCTAATTATTATTTTGATTCATTTTTGCTAGTTATGGTTCTTCAAGGGTTTGAATGTATATTTAGGTTTTTCATGTAATTAGATGGTGGTTTATTATCATTGTCTAGGGTTTGTTTTATTTTCTAGAATTTTTGTAAGATGGAAACGGTATAAGTTTTTGGTTGTAAATTTCTATTAAAATATTAAAGATAGAGATGATTGTTAGTTTATTTATTTTCTATGTTTAAAAATTTTTCGTAAGTTTTTTGCTTGAATTGTTATTAAAATTAAAAGCTACAAAATAATTAAAAAAAACATTTTTTTCTTTTTTTTTTTTTATCTAGATTGTGACAAAACGATTGACTGCACTACACTATAGGCGGTTGATCGGGCACGGCTAAATTGCCATTCTATCAAACAGAGCCGGTTGAACGGCCTTTGTTTTACGGTTGACCGTTAGATGATAGAGATCCATTTTTTTTATTATTTTAAGATGTTTTTTTTTAATTTTTATGAGGCAATTTGAGAAAAACTTTGGAAATTTTATTATAACCAAAAAATAAAATTTTGATCAATGTGAGATTGAAATTGAAGATGGATGCCACATGAAGAAAGATATGACAGGGAGATGCAAGATTAAGAATTGATAAAATGTTTCAATTAAAAATGTTGTGATCTTTATTTTCTTTTCTTTATGATGGAATAAAATATTATGGTTGTTTATTATACTACTTGTAGCTTTCGTTATTGTGTTGCTCATTTGCTTTATAATATATTTTGCTATATATGTTGATAACATGCCATGTAGATAGGAAGTACCACTCATTAAAATTGTTAATGCATGTTAACATAAAACATTGTTTTCTAAAATATTGAGTGGGAGAAGGTTTTGTTAGACATGTATGTCCTAAGGAGTAAAAATGTATATGTTTTTGGAGACATTTTTATCAATAAAGAATTAATTTATTATTTATATCTCAAATCTTGTCTTCTTTATATTCATATTTCTTGAATGTATGTTAAGCAAACAATAGTCTGAGGCTGTCGGTCTAAACCTTTAAGAATTTGGCATATAATAGACAGATTATGCAGAAGACACGATTCTTAAGGTGACAGTCTAAATCAAAAGATCTGCAATTGAGGGAATAAAGTTAGGTGCTTTATTCATGTAGAGATTGTTATGTTGTCTATATCCCTATTGGGAGATGATTTGTCTTAGCCATCAGAGGTGGATTCTGCGAATATAAATATTAGCATATTGTCATAGGTGATGATCAGTTGGATCGGGACATAAAGTGAAATGGTTTGGATTAATAATTTTGTCTAGACAAATTGATTCACTTTAGACAATTATTTGTATTGTATCTTAATCCTGAGATGAATAGTGGGCCCGTTAACTTGACTTATATATTTTGATGTACCAAAGGGTGACATCCACATTTTACAGTGGTATGCATGTCAGTATGTTGGAGCCATGACTCTTGATAGTGTAGACTAATTATTCATAGATATGGAATCCATAGCTCTTTCTTAGGAGTAGTTGATATCCTCTTATATACGTTATCCTGTAATTGGAAAATTGGAGCACTCAACCATTTGGATACATAGGCGTAACCGAATGGTATGCTGTCTTTGGATGGTAAGTTTTTTGATGTTGACATAATAAAACGTAAGATAAAAATAATCGGGAAGGTAAGACATAACTTGTCCTTAAGCCGATTATGGATAATCCTATAGGGATACGATACACTATGATATGTCATGGAGACTTAGCTACAAGGGCTTTGTAATTCTATATAGCTCAAGAGTGTAGCTCTAAGTTTTTAGTAGAATAGCGTTGGAGTTGATAATTATGAAATGTATATCTGGGATATTGGGTTTCATAATTATCGGAAGCTTGAACTATATAGGTCTATCAGGTCTTTTTTGCCAGCTTACAAAAATTTTGTAACGATACAGCGTGCTTTTCTAATAATTAGTGACTTAGGTCAGATTTATCAAATTGGTTGAAATTTGGTAAAATCAGTAATTCATGTTTGTTTATTGGTTGAATTAATTTTGTGACAAAATTAATTCAAGATAAACTTGTTGAATTATTGAGATCAAAAAATTTTTGTCTGTTTATCAGTTGATTTAATTTTGAATAAATTAAATCAAGATAAACTTGTAGAATTATCAAGAATTTATTTATTTTCTTAGAGATTATCTCGATAAAGTTGTTTTAATTAGATAACTTCTCTATTATGTTATTTGAATTAAAATTGAGACTTTATCCTATAGAATCTCGAGTGGAGAATAAAGATTCGCTGGAATTTTTATATTAGGTTTGGCATGCCAATCCTCAGGTTCGGCCTGTCGATAGGGCAAGTTCGGCATGCTAGTTAGATAGATCTGCATGCCAACTACACGATAAAAAGATCATGCATTTTCACATAGATTTTATCAGATATTGATTCTAATTCAAACTTTTGAGGCCTTATCTAATAAGGATTGATTCTTAGCCCAACCTCTATAAAAAGAGGAGTGAGCCTCATTAGTTGAGAGATTAAGAGTGAGACTCTGTCGGTGAGACTTTAGAAACTCCCTAAGAGCTATTGTTCATAAATCACAAACTTTGGCCTTGGGTTTTCTCAATTGGTTGGAAGGAGAGTCACCTGGGAAAAGCTAAACGATATGAGCCCATACTCACTCTAATCGTGGATAGAAAATAGTAAAGAAAATCAGTTGGTTGAGGTCTTTCTAGAACGTTATTTCTCTTCATTGATTGCATGATCTTTTCAGGTCAAAAAAAGTTAGTAAGATCTAATTAATTATGCATATAGCATGTCAAACTTGTGTTTTAGAAAAATTTTGATATAAAAATTTTAAAATTCTGTCGTGTATAATTTTTCCAATAATTGGTATCAGAGCCAAGTTTTTATGTAAATTTACGAGTTTGCGATCATGCTATATGTATAAATTATATGATCTTGATTTCTCCTATGCTTGAATTTAATTTTATAGAGAGTTGGCACTCTAGGTTTCTATATATTTTTATATGTTATCATGAATTATGTGGTGAATGTTTATTAATTAATTATGGTCGATTAAATTATTATTTAATTATTTATTAACTAATTAATTTATACCTGTTATGGTTCCTTAGAGGTTATAATATGTATCTAGGTTTTTTATGTAATTAAATGATGGATTATCATCTCTGTCTAGGAATCATTATTTAATTTTAAATTTATAAGAATTTTATAATTTAATAATTATTTAGAGAAGACGGATCTAGAAGATGGATGATGGCGTTCCTAGGTATTTTCTGACTCTCTAATTTTATGTTTTAAATTGTTAAAAATAAAATTGATGAATTGCATCAAAAATTGTATTTTTTGGAAAGAGGTGATCTCTGCTCGATTAGCATGCCAAACATCTAGGTTCGGTAGGTCGATGGTTGCAAATCGACAGGCCAGACATGAGGTTCAGTAGGCTGTTAATGGGGCAAAATTAGGTAGCTTTGGCAATAGGCCGAACTTCTAATTTGGTAGGCCGATTTGTCATGACCGATAGGTCGACCTGAAAAGATCGACAAGCCGATCATACAGATCGACATGCTAGCAGAGAGCTAGAAATTTTTCCAAAAAAGATGCAGTTTTTGATACAGTTTTAATTTTATTTTTGGGATGATTCTGAAAAACATTAAAATTTGAATATGACCAGAAATATGGAGTATTCGATCTAGGTGGGATTGAAGACTTGAAGATGGGCATTACAAGAAGAAAGATACAACTTGAGGATTCTAGGATGAAGAATCGATAATATGTTGTGATTATTCTCTTGTAATCTTTATTTTCTATTCTCTAGGATGGAACCATAATATTTTGGTAATTTATTATTATTTTGCTTGTAGTTTTGCTTAATTGCTTTGCTTGTCTGCATTATAATATGATTTGTCATGTATATTGATAACATGTCATTAAAATAGGGAGTGTTGCTCATTTAAAATTGTTCATGCATGTTCTTAAAATAAAACCTTGATTTCAAAAGATTGAGTGGGAGAAGGCTTTAGAAGAGAGGACTTATGGCCTCTATCGTTGGTCCATAGGTAACACATGGTGGTCCTGACCCTAAGGAAGGGATTTCATCAGTACTAGGTTGGATCTCTAAAAGGATAAGGTATTTTAGCATGATTTATCATTACATACCCTTAGGTGGTGATTATAAATTATGGATAAAATATTGAAACGATGGTTATACACTTATGTGAATTTCATTATTAACCTCCCCTAGGAGCTCTATTAATAAAATGAATGGCCAAAGAAGCGATTATTAATATATATTGAATCATACGGCTCCTAGATGGCATACAGTAATCAGGAGGGGATTTGTGTTCTTGATTGCATTTGGCATGACTTCCCTAGGAGCTTGTTGAATTCTGAGTTAGGAATTATTGTTGTAAGGTTGTAATTTTTTCAAGGTTTTAACACATAAACACATTTGTATACTATACATGATTGTGTTATCTTACTAAATTATTATGTTATGTTTGCTTATTTGGTATATGGTTCTTTATTGTAGATTAAAAATGTCTGAAAACGCTTTATCTTTAATACTTAATAAAAACCAATTAATCGATGAGAATTTTAATGATTACAAACAGAACCTGAATATCATCTTATTCTTTAAGAAACTAATTTTTTTGCTAACCACACCGTGTCCTCCCAAACTTACTAGGGAATCCACTTATGAACAAATCCAAGCGTATTATTGCTAGAAAGTTGCTAAAGATTACGCCTGGTATCATGTTATGGCTAGTGTGAATAATATACTGTAGGCTCAACATGAAGATGATGAGACTGTAAAGCAAATCTTAAATAATCTTGAAAACATGTTTGGAGGCCAAGCCATAACAAATCGAAAAAGGGCACTTTGAAAACTTTTGAACTGTAAGCAAAATTGGGAGCATCTATAAAGGAGCATATGATGTTGGTCATGGGTTACCTTGTCGAGGCTCAAACCCATGGAGTCGATATAGATGCCGAGTCACATATGACTATGTTTTTTCAGACTTCATCAAAGGAGTTCAACCCGTTTAGAGCTTATTTGAGCAATAGACTAGATGTGACCTTAATGGAGTTGATAAAACTGTTATAAGAGTTTGAAAAACTGATGAGGGAAACTCCTGTTAGTGGAGAGGTTGACTTTGTGGTTGCATTTGGGTCCAATCCTACTCTAGGGAATTGAAGGAAGGAAAAGGATAAGAACGGAAAGGTTGGGCACATAAAGAAGAATCGCAAGGACTTCCTTTTCCGAGGAGGTAGGTGTGATCTTCTGTGTTTAGAAACTTGTTTGGTTAAGGAATCCAGTGACATTTAGGTTATAGATTCTGGTGCAACTAATCATGTTTGTGTTTCTCTATAGGGATTCAAAGAAACGAGAAGTCTACTGCATGAAGACTTCATGCTTTGCATGGGCAATGGATCCTTGGTCTTAGTTGAAGCAGTGGGAGACATCCATTTATATTTTGATAATTATAGAAATTTAATTTTGCAAGATTGTTTTTATGTTCCTAAACTTAAAAGAAATTTAATTTCTGTATCTTGTTTATTTAAAGACTCCTATTTGGTTCTTTTAATAATAAAGTGGTGATTCATAAAAATAAATCTTTTATCTATTTTGGATGGTTGCAAAATAATTTATATTTTATCAAACCTAAGATGGACTTACTGCTTAATACTGAGATGAATGATAATAACTTTAAAGACTTAAAATTTCTCACTCTAATAAGACTTATCTTTGGTATTTACGCCTTGGTCATATTAACTTGAATATGATTCAAAGGTTGGTAAGGGATGGACCTTTAAGTCACTAAAACATGGAAGCTATAACATAATGTGAATCTTGTTTGGAGGGTAAAATGACCAAAAGACCATTCGGGGGCAATAGGGTCAAAGAGGTTCTAGAACTTGTGCATAGTAACGTTTGTGAACATCCAGGCACGAGGAGGGTATGAGTACTTTGTCACTTTCATTGACGATTACTCAAGGTATGAGTATGTGTACCTGATGCACCACAAAAGTGAAACTTTTGACAACTTCAGGGAGTTTTAGGCTGAAGTAGAAAAGCAATTGGGTAGACCCATAAAGGTATTTCGATTTGATTGAGGTAGAGAATATCTTTTGGATGAGTTATTGAGATACTTATTAGAGAATGAGATTTTATCCCAATTGACTGCAACAGGCACTCCGTAGCACAACGGTGTAGCAGAGAGAAGAAATAAGACTTTATAATAAGACTTTATTGGACATGGTTAGTTCTATGATGAGTTATTCATCATTGCCTTTACCCTTTTGGGGATATGCACTACAAACTACATGTTATCTTTTGATCAATGTGCCTTCAAAACGGTCCCTAAAACTCCTCACAAGTTGTGGATGGGCAAGAAGACATCCTTAAACCATATTCGCACATGGGGATGTCTAGCTCATGTCCTGCTTAAGGATGCAAATAAGTTGAAAGTACGTTTAAAAGTTTGTGTGTTTGTAGGATATCCAAAAGGGACTAAAGGGGGTTTTTTTTATAACCTAAAGGAAAATAAAGTTGTGGTTTCAATCATGCAACTTTCCTTGGGAAGAGTTACATGAACGACTTTAAGCTTCGAAGCAAAGTGGTGCTTGAGCAATTGAGGAGTGATTCAAGCACTTTGGGGGTTTTAGTAGAAACCACTCCAATCGGTGTAGAAAAACAAATGAACCTAAACAACAACCTAAGAGGCTTCGGCGTAGTGGGAGGATCGGGCATCAACCTGAGAGGTATATGTTCAATGGTGAGGCCTTCTTTGCTGAACCCAATGAACATGACAGGGATCCTTATTCTTACGTAGAGGCTATGGAGGATGTTGATTTGAAACTCTAGATAGAGGCCATGACACAAAGATAAAGTCTATGGAGACTAATCGGGTCTAGGAGCTTATGGATCTTCCTGAAGGGGTAAAACCCATAGGGTGTAGATGGATCTACAAGAGGAAAAGAGGAGTGGATGGAAAGATCGAAACCTTTAAGACTAGACTGGTAGCTAAGGGTAACACACAAAAGGAAGGAATCGATTACGAGAAAACCTTTTTGCCGGTAGCCATGCATAAGTTCATTTGAATTCTCTTGTCCATAGCTATCGCTCTCGACTACAAGATTTGACAGATGGATGTCAAGATGGCTTTTCTAAATGGCTATCTTGATGAGTCCATTTATATGGATCAACTAGACGGGTTCAAGGTCAAGGGTCAGGAGGGTAAGCTTTGTAAGCTATTAAAGTCAATTTATAGACTTAAGTAGGCTTCCTGTTCCTGGAACATAAGATTTGATCAAGTGATCAAGACTTATGGGTTCTCACAATATGTGGATGAGCCATGTGTTTACAAACACATTAAGGATGGGAAGGTGGTTTTTCTATTGCCCTGTGTAGATGACATTTTGCTAATTGACAATGACGTTGAGGCGTTGTCATCTATCAAATTATGGTTGACTAAGCAGTTTGACGTGAAGGACTTAGATAAGGCTAATTTTGTTCTCAGTATCCAGATTTTTCAAGATAGGAAGAATAAAATGATAGCTTTATCTCAAGCCAGCTATATACATAAAATTCTCAAGAGGTTTGCAATGTAGGATTCCAAGAAAGGTAAGCAACATCTAGATCTAGAATTACTTTTTCTAAGAAAGACTCTCCAAAGTTTGAGAAAGAAAGAGAATACATAAAGAAGGTGCCTTATGCTTCAGCAGTGGGTAGTCTCATATATCCCATGCTTTGCACACGACTAGATATTTGTTACATGGTTGGGATTGTGAGTCGATTTCAAGCGAATTCAGGACCGAACCACTAGGTTGTGGTAAAGCATATTTTCAAGTACCTAAGAAGGACTCGAGGGTATATGCTTGTATATTTAGGTTAGGACTTAACTCCTCTAGGATATATTGATTTGGATTTCCAATCCTGTTTGGATTCTAGGAGATTGACTTTAGGTTTTGTGTTTACTCTGGGCAGCGGTGCCATCAGTTGGAGAAGTATGAAGCAAGATTGCACTTCGGATTCAACGATGGAGGCCGAGTATGTGGCAGCTAGTGATGCTTCAAAAGAAGCAGTGTGGCTCTACAAGTTTCTTGGGGATCTTGAGGTAGTTCCTAGTATGGATAAGGTAGTATCACTATACTATGATAACAGTGTGGTGGTAGCTAATGCTAAGAAACCAAGATTTCACAAGAAGAGTAAGCATATTGATTAGAAGTATTATGTGATAAATGACTTCGTCGAAGGTGGGCATGTCATGGTGTGAAAAATTGTATCAAAGGACAATTTAGTTGATCCATTCACAAACACACTTACTGGGAGAGTCTTCGAGAGGAATGTGGAAGCTATGGGGATGCGAGATTTATCATATTTACTCACTTAGTGTAAGTGGGAGATTGTTAGACATGTATGCCTTAAGGAGTAAAAATGTAATATGTTTTTAGAAACATTTTTATCAATAAAGAATTTATTTATTATTTGTATACTAAATCTTGTCATGTTTACATTTATATTTGTTAATTGTATGTTAAGAAAACAATAGTTTGAGACTGTTAGTCTAAAGTTTTAAGAATTAGGCATATGATAGACAGATTATGCAGACGGCATGATTCTTAAGGTGACTGTCTAAATCGCAAGATCCGTAATTGAGGGAATAAAGTTGGGCGCTTTATTCATGTAAAGATTGTTATGTTTTCTATATCTCTATTGGGAGATGGTTTGTCTTGGCCATCGGAGGTGGACTTCACGAATAGAAACATTGGTACATTGTCATAGGTGATGATGTGTTGGATCAGGACATAAAGTGAATTAATTTAGATTAATAATTTTGTCTAGGCAAAACGATTCACTTTAGACAATCATTTGTATTGTATTTTAATCCTAAGATGAATAGTGGGCTCGTTAAGTTGACTTATGTCTTTTGATGTTCCAAAGGGTGACATCCATATTTTATAGTAGCGCGTATGCCGATACGTTGGAGGCACGACTCTTGATAGAGTAGACCTATTATTCATAGATATGGAATTTATAGCTCCTCTTTAAAAATAGTCGATATCCTCTTATATGAGTTATCTTATATTTGAAAAATTAGAGCGCTCAACCATTTGAATACATAGATGTAACCGAATGGTATACTATCTTTGGATGATAAGTTTTCTAATAGTGACATAATGGAACATAAGATAAAAATAATCCAAAAGGTAAGACAAAATTGTCCTTAAGCCAATTATGGATAATCTTGTAGGGATACGATACACTATGATATGTATTAGAGACTTAGCTACACGGGCTTCGTAATTTTATATAGCTCGAGAGTGCAGCTTTAAGCTTTTAGTGGAGTAGCATTGGAGTTAATAATTATGAAATGTATATATGGGATATTGGGTTTCATAATTATCGGAAGCTTGAACTATATAGATCCATCATGTCCCCTTTGCTAGCTCACAAAAAACCTGTAACGATACGGCATGCTTTTTCTATAATTGATGACTTATGTCAGATTTATCAAATTGGCTGAAATTTAGTAAAATCAGATAATTGATGTTTGTTTATCGATTGAATTACTTTTGTGACAAAATTAATTCAAGATAACCTTGTTGAATTATTAGGATCGGATAATTCTTGTCTATTTATCAGTTGATTTAATTTATTAAAAATTAAATCAAGATAAACTTGTAGAATTATCAGGAATTCATTTATTTTCCTAGAAATTATCTTGATAAAGTTGTTTTAATTAGATAACTTCTCTATTGGGTTATTTGAATTAAAATTGAGACTCTATCTTATAGAATCTTAGGTGGAGAGTAAAAGATTCGTTGGGATTTTTATCGCAGGTAGGATCGGTATGCTAATGGGGCAAGTTCGGTATGTTGGTTAGATAGATTGGCATGCTGGCCGCACAATAAAAATCATGCATTTTCATGTGGATTTTATCTGATATTGATTCTGATTCAAATTTTTGAAGCCTTATTTTATAAGGACTGACTCCTGGCCCAACCTCTATAAAATAGGAGTTAGTCTCCTTATTATTTAGATTAGTTGAGAGATTAAGAGTGATACTCTACCGGTGAGACTCTAGAAACTCCTTGAGAACTATTGTTCACAAATCACGAATTGTAGCTTTGGGTTCTCTTTTTTGATTGGAGGAGAGTCACCTGGGAAAAGTTTAACAATTTGAGCCCACATTTACTCTGATCATGGATAGAGAATAGCAAAGAAGGCTAGTTGGTTGAGGTACTTCTAGAACGTTATTTCTCTTCATTGATTATAGAAGCTTTTCAGCACACAAAAGGTTAGTAAGATCTGATTAATTTACGCATATAACTTGTCAAACTTGTATTTTGAAAAAAATTCTGATATAAAAGTTTTAAAATTCCACTATGTACAATTTTTTCAATAGGTTTTTGAAGAGTGGATCTAAGGCCTGTATCGTTGGTCCATAGGTAACACATGATTATTTGGGATGTATCATGTACCAGGTTGAATCTCTAAAAGAAGAATTTGCTTTAACATGTTTTATCATTGCTTACCCCTAGTGACAGTTATACACCATGGATAAGGTAGTTAAAATGGTAATTATGTTAGACATAGTACCCTAAGGAACAAATATTGTAATATATTTTTGTAGACATTTTATTGATAAAGAGTTTATTTATTATCCATATACAAAATGCTGTCCTCTTTATGTTCATTTTTGTTGAATGTATGATAAGCAAACAAAAGTCTGAGACTGTCGATCTAAACCTTTAAGAATCTTGCATATGACGGACAGATTATGCAGAAGACAGGAATCTTAAAGTTGATAGTCTAAGTCATAAGATCTATAATCGAAGGAATAAAGTTAGATGCTTTATTCATGCTAAGATTGTTATATTGTCTATATCCCTATTGGGAGTTGGCTTGTCTTGGTCATCAGAGTGGGACTTTATGAGTAGAAACATGGATGCATTGTCGTAAGTGACGAAGTATTAAATTGGGATATAAAAGTTGAATTGATTTGGTTAATAATTCCATTTGTGCAAATCAATTCAATTTAGACAATTATACGTGTTGTGTCTTAATCCTGAAATGACTAATGGGCCCGTATTCTTGACTTATGTCTTTTGATATACCAAAGGGTAACATTCTAACTTAATAACGGTACGCGTTCTAGTATGTTGAAGACATGACTCTTGATTCACGTAGACTCGGTATTCATAGATATGGAATCCATAGCTGTCTTTGTAGAGTTAATGATATTCTCTTATATGCATTATCCTGTAATTGGAAGACTGGAGCGCTCAACCATTTGGATATATAGGTATAATCGAATGGTATACTATCTATGGATAATATATATTCCAATGGTGTGATAATGGAACATAAGATAAAAATAATTAGGAAAGTAAAATGGAATTTATCCTTTAGCCGATTATGAATATCCTATTAGGTGTAACACATTATGATATGTCATGGACAGTTAGCTTATTAAAGCTTTGTAGCTTTAAGCTTTTAGGGGGGTAGCGTTAAAGTTGATAATTATAAATATATATTTGGGATATTGTATCCTATAATTATGGGAGCTTAACTATATATGTCCGTTGGGTCCTCTTTGCTAACTCATTATAAATCCTGCAACGATACGGCATGCTTTTCCTTCATATTGGTGACTTATGTTAAATTGTTAGATTGGCTAAAATTTTATAATATTGGATTTAATAATTCATATTAGTTTATCAGTTAAATTATTATTTTTAAACTAATTCAAGATAAACATGTTGAATTATTTGGATAATATTTTATTTTCTATGAGATTATTTACTCTATCTAAGAATCTTGAGTGGAAAATAAAATATTCTCGAGGATCAAGATTATTGCAATTTGGCTGGCCGATGGGAAACTTCAGCCTATTGATGGAGTAAGCTTGAAAGGCTAATCTCCTAGATTGGCCTGTTGACCGTTTGATAATTTGTATACACATTTTAGATGCGTTTTTCATCAAAAGTTGATCTAAACTCAAATTTTGAGGTCTAATCTGATAAGGTTTAACCCTAAATTCAACCACTATAAATAGGGGTGAGTTTTCTTAATTTTTTAGATCAGTTGAGAAGTATAGAGTGAGTACTTTAGTTTGAAAAACTCTAAACTCTCTAAGAACTATTGTTTAACATCAAGAACCTTAGTTCTAGGTCTTCTCAAGTGGTTGAAAGGAGAGTTACTAGAGGCAGAGTTGTACAACGTGCGACCACCCACAATCTAATTGTGGATAGAGAATAGCAAAGAAGATTAGTTAATTGTGGCTCTTTTAGAATGTTCTTTTCTACACAGATTCAAGCCCACTTTGGTATACAAAAGAGGTTAGTAAGATCTATCATTAATTTATGTATTCAGCATATCAAACTTGTATTTTAGAAAATACTAAATTTTTTAAATTCCGCTACATACTCGTTTTCAAACATTTGGTATTAGAGTCAAGTTTTACATTGATTTTGTGATCATGCTATATATATGAATTATGTGATGATTTTTGGGTTTGTGATCATGCTATATATATGAATTATGTGATCTTATTATCTCCTAAGCTTGAATTTAATTTTTAGAGAGTTGACACTCTAGGGTTTCTATATAATTAATTGTTGTCATGAGATTATATCGTGAATGCTTATTAATTAATTATGGTTGATTAAATTTTTATTTAATTATTAATTTATTAATTAATTGTGCTGGTTATGGTTGTTTAGAGGTTAGAATGTGTATTCCGATGGTCTATCATCGATGTTTAGGAATTATTATTTTAATTTTAGATTTTTTAAAATTTTATAATTAAATAATAATTCGAAGTGAAGACCAATCTAGAAGATAAAGATGCTAGAGGTTCCATTGTTTTTCTGTGTTTATAAATTTTTATGTTTTTGAATTGTTGAAAATAAGATTGAAAAATTGCTTAAAAATTGTTTTCTAGAAAAATGCTGAGTTTTGCCTGGTTGGCAGGCAAATGGTCAGAGAACGATAGGCTGAACTTCTAGTTGATAGGCTGGTAGTGGGGCATAATACTAGTTTAGCTTTGTTGGTAGGCGAAACCCTTATGTTCAATAGGTTGATTGTTAAACCAACATATCGATTAGTTCGACAGATCGACAGATGGCAAAATGTTATCTAAAAAAGGTGTGTCTTTTGATGCAGTTTTTTATTTTATTTTTGAGACAATTCTGAGAAACATGAAATTTTATGATGACTAGAAAATAAAACTTTTGATCTATATGGGATTAAAGAATTGAAGATAGGTCCCACATGAAGAAGAATGCTACTTGAAGATAGAAGATGAAGAATCGATAATATGTTTTGATTGATCTTTTGTAATCTTTATTTTCTTTTCTCTAGGATTGAACCCTTGATATTACGACTATTTATTTATTATTTTGCTTGTGGCTTTGCATGTTGCTTTCCTTGTCTATATTATAATATGATTTGCTATGTATGTTGAAAACATACTACGTAGAATAGGGAGTGCCGCTCATTAAAATTTGTTTATGCATATTAATAGAAAACCTTGACTTTTAAAATATTGAGTAAGAGAAGGTCTTCAAAGAGAAGACCTATGGCCTCTATCATTGGTCAATAGGTAGCACATGGTGGTTCCGACCTCTAGGAAGCGATTTCATCATTGGGTTGGATCTCCAAAGGGATAATTTATTTTAGCATCATATATTATTGATTACCCCAAGGTGGCGATTATAAACTATGGATAAAATAGTTAAAACGATAGTTATACACTAAAGATTAATTTTATTATTAGCCTTCCCAAGGAGCTTTGTTAATGAAAGTAATGGCCAAAGAAATGATTATTTGTATATGCTAGATCATATCAGTCTTGGATGGCATAAATTAGTCAGAGAGAATCTATGTTTGTAATTGAATGTCTCCCCAAAGCAGCTTGGTGGATTCTAAGTTAAGAATTATCATTGTAAGATTGTGATATTTTAAGGTTTTGACACATAAACACATCGTTTGTTTTACTTGATTGTGTCATCTTACTAAATTGTTGTGGACTGTTTGCTTATTTTTGGTATATGAATCTTTATTATAGATTCAAATCTCTAAAAATGCTTTATGTTTGATATTCAATAAGAGCATGTTAACTGGCGAGAATTACAATGACTAAAAAAGGAATCTCAATATCATCATTTCCTTTGAGAAACTAAAATTTGTGCTGACAACAATGTGTCCTCCTAAACCTATATGCGATTCCACAAATGAGCAAATCCAAGCATATGATCGCTAGAAAGATGCTAATGATCAGGCACGCTATTATGTTATTGCTTCCATGAATAACGTGCTACAGGCTCAACATGAAAATTATGAGACTACAAAGGAGATCTTGGATAATTTTAAAGACATGTTTGGAGGCCAAGGCTAACAAAACGACAAGGGTCTCTTCAAAAACTTTTAAAGTGTAAGCAAAGATTTGGGACTCTTGTAAAGGAGCATATAATTTTGTTCATGGTTTACCTTGTTAAGGCTCAAACCCATGGAGCTGATATCGATGTTGAGTCATAGATGACTATGGTTTTTGAGACTCTATCTAAGGATGTCATCCCATTTAGAACTTCATATAATTTGAGCAATAGACATGATGTGACCTTGAATGAGCTGATGATGCAGTTAAGGAGTTTGAAAATCTAATAAGGGAAGCTTTGGCTGGTGACAGGGCTAACTTGGTAGCAGCGTCTGGTTCCAATCCTAACTTAGGGAATAGAAAGAAGCAAAGGGCTAAGGACGGGAAGGTTAGGCACATAAAGAAGAATTGCAAGGGCTTCCTATCTAATGGAAGCAAGTGCAAACTTTTGGTAATTGAGATTTGTTTAGTCAAAGCATCAAGTGACACTTGGGTCATAGATTCTGGTGCAATTAATCATGTCTATATTTCTCTAAAGGGATTTAAGGAAACAAGAAGTTTGCAATATGAACACTACACGCCTTAGATGGGTGATGGATCCTTAGTATTACTTGAAGTATTAGGAGACGTTTATCTTTACTTTAAAAATTATAGGACTTTGGTTTTGAGAGATTGTTTTTATATTCTTAAACTCAAAAGGAATTTAATATCTATCACTTGTTTATTTAAAGTCTCTTATTCAGTCTCTTTAAATAATAAAGTTATGATTCATAAAAACAAATATTTTATCTACAGTGGGTGGATACAAAACAACCTATATTTCATTAAACCTAAGATGGACTCACTACTGAACACTAAGGTCGATGATAACTCTAGAAGACTTAAAACTTGTCACTCTAATAAGATTTATTTTTGGCATTTGGGATTAGGTCATATTAGCCTGAACAGGATTTAAAGGTTTGTAAGGGATGGACCTTTAAGTCAATTAAAGGTGGAATCTATACCACAATGTAAATCTTGTTTGGAGGGCAAAATGACCAAAAGACCATTTGGGTCAAAGGGCAATAGGGCCAAGGGGTTCTAAAACTTGTGCATAGTGATGTTTGTGGTCCCATAAACATTAGGGGGCATAGAGGGTATGAGTATTTTGTCACTTTTATTGAGGATTACTCAAGATATAGGTATGTCTACCTAATGCATTAGAAAAGCGAAACTTTTGTCAAGTTCAAGCAGTTTCGGGCTGAAGTGAAAAAGCAATTAGGTAAAATAAAGTCACTTTTATCAGCTCGAGGTGGTGAATACCTCTTTGATGAGTTCTTAAGACATTTATTAGAGAATGGGATTTTGTCTTATTTGACCACATCGGGCACTCCACAGCAAAATGGTGTAGCTGAGAGAAGGAATAGGACTTTATTGGACATGGTTAGGTCCATAATGAGTTATTTGATGTTACCTTTATCCTTTTGGGGATGTGCGCTATAAACCGCATGTTATCTTTTCAATGATGTGCTTTCAAAATTGGTTCCTAAAACTCCACACAAGTTGGGATGGGTAGGAAGACATTCTTAAACCATATGCACATATGGGGATATCCGACTCATATCCTATATAAGGAAGCGAACAAGTTGGAAGATGTTGAAAGTTTGTATGTTTGTAGGATATCCAAAAGAGACTAAAAGGGGTTATTTCTATAACCCAAAAGAAAATAAAGTCATGGTTTTAATGAATACAACATTCCTTAAGGAAAGTTACATGAACGACTTTAAGCCTTGAAGTAAAGTAATACTCAAGGAGTTGGTGAGTGATTTGATCACTCAAAGGATTCCGGTTGAAACCAATCTAATCAATGTAGAAAAACTAACCGAATGATAACCTAAGTGGCTTTAGCGTAGTGGGAGGATTGGGTGTCAACCCAAGAGGTATATGTTCAATGGTGAAGCATACTTGGCTGAATCGGTTGAACATGACAACGATCCTTACACTTATGCAGAGGCTATGGAGGATGTTGATTCAAAGCTCTAGACAAAAGCTATGAACATTGAGATAAAGTCTACGAAGATTAATCAAGTCTGGAACTTATGGATTTTCTCGAAGGGGTAAAACCCATAAGGTGTAAGTGCATCTATAGGAGAAAGAGAATAGTAGATGCGAAAGTCGAAACCTATAAGGCTAGACTGGTAGCTAAGGGATACACGCAAAAGGAAGGAATTGATTATGAGGAAACCTTTTTGCCTGCAGCCATGCTTAACTCCATTTGCACTCTCTTATCCATTGCTGTTGCTCTCGACTATGAGATTTGACAAATGGATGTTAAGACGGCCTTTTTGAATGGCTATCATGTTGAGTCCATATATATGATGTAGCTAGATGGGTTCAAGGCAAAGGGTCAATAGGATAAGGTTTGAAGCAGCTAAAATCAATTTATAGACTTAAGCAAGCTTCCTGTTTTTAGAACATAAGATTTGATTAGGTGATCAAGACTTGTAGGCTCAAACAAAACATGGATAAACCATGTGTTTACAAATACATTAAGGATGGAAATGTGGTTTTTGTACTGCTTTGTGCAAATGACATTTTGTTAATTGGCAATGACATTAGAGCATTGTTATCAGTCAAATTATGGTTGACCAAGCAATTTGACATGAAAGACTTGGATGAAACTAATTATGTTCTTGGTATCCAAATCTTTCGAGATAGGAAGAACAAAACGATAGCTTTATCTCATGCTGCATACATAGATAAAATTTTTGAGAAGTGTGCAATGCAGAATACCAAGAAAGGTGGGCAATAATCTACGTTTGGAATTGCTCTTTCTAAGAAAAACTCACCAAAGTCTGATGAAGAAAGAGAATACATGAAGAAGGTGCCTTATGCTTTAGTAGTGGGTAGTCTCATGTATGTTATGCTTTACACACGGTTGGAAATTTATTATATGGTCAGGATATTAAGTCAATTTCAGTTAGATCCAAGACCAAACCATTGGGTTGCGATCAAGCATTTTTTTAAGTACTTGAGAAGGACTTAAGGGTGTATGCTAGTTTATTTAGGTGGGGATCTAACACCTCTAGGATACACTGATTTAGATTTCCAATCCTGTCTGGATTTGAGAAGATCGACTTCTAGTTCTATGTTTACTCTAGGCAGCGGTGTCATTTTTTGGAAGAAGTGTCAGGCAAGATTGTAGTTTGGATTCAATGATGGAGGCCAAGTATGTGGCAACTAGTAATGCTTTGAAAGAAGCCGTGTGGCTTCACAAGTTCCTTAGGATCTTAAGGTAGTTCTTGGCATGGATAAGGCAGTATCATTGCATTATGATAATACTACAGTGATAGCTAATGCTAAGGAACCAAGGTTTCATAAGAAGAGTAAGCATGTATATCAGAGTTTCATGTGATAAAGAACAACATGGTGAGTGGAAATATGGAAGTATGTTTGATCGCGTTTGAGGACATTATGGCCTATCGGGGCCATGGTGATGCATAACATATAACATTTACTCACTTAGTGCAAGCAAGAGATTGTTAGACATAGTGCCCTAAGGAGTAAAATGTTAAAATATGTTTTTGGAGACATTTTATTAATAAAAAGCTTATTTATTATTCATATACCAAATGTTATCCTCTTTATGTTCATTTTTATTAAATGTATGATAAGCAAACAAAAGTTTGAGACTGTCGGTCTAAACCTCTAAGAATCGTGCATATATGGATAAATTATGTGAAAGACATGAATCTTAAAGTTGATAGTCTAAATCATAAGGCCCGCAATTGAGGGAATAATGTTTGGCACTTTATTTATGATAAGATTGTTATGTTATCTGCATCCCTAACGAAAGATGGCATGTCTTGGTCATCGGAGTGGGATTTCGCAGGTAGAAACATTGGTGCTTTGTCATATGTGATGATGTATTAGATTGAGATATAAAAGTTGAATTGATTTGGTTAATAATTCCATTTGTACAAATCAATTCACTTTAGACGATTATATGTGTTGTGTCTTAATCCTGAAATGACTAATGCACCTATATTTTTTACTTATGTCTGTTGATGTACCAAAAGGGTGACATCTTGACATAATGATGGTACGCGTATTGGTACAATGGAGACATGACTCTTGATTCATGTAGACTCGTTGTTCATAGATATAGAATCTACAACACTTTTTGTATAGTTAATGATATTCTCTCATACACATTATCCTGTAATTAGAAAACTGGAGTGCTCAACCATTTGGATATATAGGTGTTACCAAATGGAATGGATAGTAAGTATTTGAATGGTGTGATAATAGAACGTAAGATAAAAATAATTGGGAAGGTATAACAAAATTTATTCTTAAGCCAATTATGAATATCTTTTGGAGATGTAACACATTATGATAGTTATGGATGGTTAGCTTATTGAAGCTTTGTAATTTTATATAGTTTGAGTGTGCAGCTCTAAGGTTTTAGTAGAGTAGCGCTAGAGTTGATAATTATAAAATATCTATCTAGGATATTGTAATTTATAATTATGAGACCTTGAACCATATAGTCCATTGGGTCCCCTTTGCTAGCTCATTATAAATCCTATAACGATACGGCATATTTTTCGTATGTATTGGAGACTTATGTTAATTATTAGATTGATTGAAATTTGATAATATTCGATTTAATAATTTATGTTAGTTTACCGGTTGAATTATCGTTTTTTTAAAATTAATTCTAGATAAATATTTTGAATTATTTAGATAATATTTTATTTGCTATAGGATTATCTAGATATGACTATATTGATCAGATAGGTTCTCTATTAGATTATTTGAATTAAAACTGAGGCTCTATCTAAGAATCTCTGGTAGAAAAAAAGATATTATTGTGGATCAAGGTTATCATAAGTTTGGTAGGCCGATGGGAAAATTCGGCCTGCCAATGGAGTAAGTTCGACAGGTCAATTTCCTAGTTCAGCCTACCGACCATGCGATAATTTGTATACGTGTTTTAGACACATTTTTCATTAGAAGTTGATCTAGACTCAAATTTTGAGACCTAATCTCATAAGGTTTAACCCTAAATTCGACCACTATAAATAGGGAGTGAGTTTTCTTAGTTATTCAGATTAGTTTAGACGTATAGAGTGAGTACTCTAGTTTGAGAAACTCTAAAACTCTCTAAGAACTATTGTTCAACATCAAGAACCTTAGTTCTAGGTCTTCTCAAGTAATTGAAAGGAGAGTCACTGGAAGAAGAGCCGTACGACGTGTGACCATCCACACTCCGATCGTGGATAGAGAATTGCAAAGAAGACCAGTTGATTGAGGCTCTTTTGGAATATTCTTCTCTACATAGATTCGAGTCCAATTTGGTATATAAAAGAGGTTCGTAAGATCTGTCATTAATTTATATATTTAGCATGTCAAACTTGTGTTTTAGAAAATATTCTGATTTAAAATTTTTTAAATTTTGCTACGTATTTGTTTTCCAACAAATTAAACACAAATTAATTTTATTGTTAACCTCCCCTAAGAGCTATATTAATGAAATTGATGGTCAAAGAAAGCGATTATTAGTATATACTAAACTAGATAGGCCTTAGATGTTATATACTAATCAAATGGGTTCCATGTTTTTAATTGAACTTAGCAAGTCTCTCTTAGGTGACTTGTTGAATTCTAAAATAAGAATTATCATTGTAAGGCTATTATTTTTTCAAGGTTTTGATACATAAATGCATAATATGACTGCTTATATGTTTATGTGATGTTACTAAATTATTATTGTATATTTGCTTATGTCTGATATATGAAACCTTATTATAGAACAAAATGTCTAAAAATGCATTATCATTGATACTTGAGAAAAATACTTTAACTAAAGAGAATTATAATGATTGAAAATGAAACCTGAACATTGTCCTAGCCTTTAATAAACTAAAATTTGTCTTAACTACACGATGTCCTTCTGTGCCTACTAGTGAATCTACTAATGAACAAATCCAAGCGCATAATTGCTAGAGGGGTATTGATGATCAGGCCTGCTGCTATATCATGGCTAGCATGAATAACGCATTATAAGCTTAACATGAAGATCATTAAACAGGTAGACAGATCATGGATAATCTGAAGGTCATGTTTGAAGGCCAAGCCTTAATAAAACAGCAGTGGGCTCTTTAGAAGCTTCTCAACTACAAGCAAAAACTGTGGACATCTACAAAGGATAACATGATGTTTGTCATGAGTAACCTCGCTAAGGCTCAAACCCATAAAGCCAACATCGATGCTGAGTGATAGATTACTATTGCTTTCAAGACTCTATCTAAGGAGTTCATCCCATTTAGAGCTTCATACAATTTGAGCAATTGACAGGATGCAAAGTTAACTAAGTTAATGAAGTAGTTGCAGAAGTTAGAAAACTTAATAGAAAAACTAATCAGGGAAGCTCCAGCTAATGGAGAGGTGAAACTTGGCAGTTGCATTTGTTTCCAACACAATGGAAAGAAACAAAAGGCCAAGAACGAGAAATCTTCTATTCTAGCAAAGGACAAGGAAAAGAAAAAGAAGAAGAGGAACTTGAAGAAGCTAAAGTGCTTCTTCTATAAGATGGTCGGGCACATCAAGAGGAATTGCAAGGACTTCATAACTAAAAGAGGTAAGTGTGAACTTCTGATTATTGAGACTTGTTTAGTTGAAGAGTCAGGTGTCACTTGGGTCATTGATTCTAAAGCATCTAACCATGTTTATGTTTCTCTGTAGGGGTTCAAGGAAATGAGAAGTCTGCTAAATGAGCACTTCACATTATGGATGGATGACGGGACTTTAGTGGTTGCAGAAGTAGTGGAGGATGTCCATTTTAATTTTGATAGTTATAAGAATTTAGTTTTGAGAGATTGTTTCTATGTTCCTAAACTTAAAAGAAATTTAATTTATGTTGCTTGTTTATTTAAAAATTCTTATTCAGTTTGTTCAATAATAAAGTTGTGATTTGTAAAAATAAATCTTTTATCTGTAGTGGATGGATGCAAAACAACAAATATTTTATCAAACCTAAGATGAACTCACTGTTAAACACTGAGATAAATGATAACTCTAAAAGGCTTAAAACTTTTCAGTCTAATAAGACTTATCTTTGGCACTTGTGATTAGGTCAAACAAGCCTTAATAGGATTCAAAGGTTAGTAAGGGTTGGACCTTTAAGCAATTTAGTGGTAGAATCTATACCATAGTGTGAATCCTATTTAGAGGGCAAAATGACCAAAAGACCATTTAGGTTTAAGGGCAATCTAGCTGAATGGGTTTTAGAACTTGTGCATACTGTTTGTGGTCCCATAAACATCAAGGCACGATGAGGGCTTGAGTATTTTGTTACTTTCATTGATGACTACTTAAGATATTGGTATGTTTATCTTATGCATCATAAGAGTGAATCTTTTAACAAGTTTAAGGAGGTTCAAACGGAAGCAAAGAAACAACTAAGCCAGCCTATAAAGTCACTTTGATCCAATTGAGGTGGTGAATACCTCTCTGATGAGTTCTTAGAACATTTAATAAAGAATGGGATTTTATCCCAATTGACTACGCCTTACACTCTATAATAGAATTACGTTGCTGTGAGAAGAAATAGAACCTTGTTAGACATGGCTTGATCCATGATCAGTTATTCTACATTGTCACTATCTTTTTGGGGATATGCACTGTAAACCACATGCTATCTTTTGAACAATGTTCTTGCAAAATTGGTTCCTAAAATTGCTCATGAGCTGTGGATAGGTAAAAAGACATCCTTAAAACATATTTGATATGGGGATGTCCTGCTAATGTCTTGAATAAGGAAGCGAATAAATTGGAAGTATGTTCAGAAGCATGTGTGTTTATAGGATATCCAAAAGGGACTAAGGGTGGTTATTTCTATAACTCAAAAGAAAGTAATGTCATGGTTTCTACAAATGTGACTTTCCTTAAAGAAAGTTACATGAATGACTTTAAGTCTCATAATAGAGTGTACTTGAGAAGATGGCAAGTGATATGATCGCTCTAGTAGTTCCAATAGAAGCCGATCTAAGTAATGCAAAAAATCCAACAAAACAGCAACCTAAGGAGCTTTGATAGAGTGGGAGGATCAGGCTTTAACCCAAAAGGCATATGTTTGATGGTGAAGCCTACTTGGCTAAATGGTTGATCATGACAGGGATCCTTATACTTACAAAAAGGCTATAGAGGATGTTGATTCAAAGCTCTGGCCAAAAGCTATGAATACTGAGATGAAATCTATGAAGACTAATCAAATCTAGGAACTTGTGAACCTTTTCGAAGGGGTAAAACCTATAGGGTGTAAGTGTATCTACAAAAGAAAGAGGGGTGTAGATAAATTCGAAACCTATAAGGCTAGATTAGTAGCAAAAGGGATACAGGCAAAAGAAAGGAATCGATTATGAGGAAATCTTTTCGCTTGTAGACATGCTTGTCCATTCATATACTATTGTCTATTACAGCTGCTCTCGATTAAAGGATTTGGCAAACAGATTTTAAGGTAGTTTTCTTGAATGGCCATCTTGATGAGACCATTTATATGGTATAGCTAGCTAGTCTACAAGTTGCTAAAGTCTATTTATGGACTTAAGCAAGCTTCCCATTCTTATAACATAAGATTTTATCAAGTGATCAGTACTTCTGGGTTCAAACAAAATATGGATAAACTATGTGTTTAAAAACATATTAAAGATAGGAAAGTGGTGTTTCTATTGCTCTATATAGATGATATTTTGCTTATTGGCAATGACATTAGGGCGTTGTCATCGGTCAAATTTTGATTGATGAATCAGTTTGACATGAAGGACTTAGGCAAAGCTAATTATCTTCTAGGTAGCCAAATCTTTCGAGATAGGAAGAACAAAATGATAGCTTTATCCCAAGCTTTCTACATGGATAAAATTCTCGAGAAGTATGCAATGTAGAATTCTAAGAAAGGTGGGCAACCATCAAGGTTTGAAATTACTCTTTCTATGAAAGATTGTCCAAAGTCTGATGAAGAAAGAAAAGACATAAAGAAGGTGTATTATGCTTCGGTAGTGGGTAGTTTCACATACTTTAAGCTTTACACACGACCTGAGATATGTTATACAGTTGAGATAGTAAGTCAATTCCAATCGGATCTTGGACTAAATCATTGGGTAGTGATCAAGCATATTTTCAAATACTTGAGAAGGACTAGTGGTTATATTCTAGTGTATGTTGGTGAGTATCTAACACCTTTTGGATACTTTGATTAGGATATTTAATCCTATCTAGATTCGAGAAGATTGACTTTAGGATCTGCGTTTACTATAGAAAGAGGTAGCATTGTTTGGAGAAGTTTTACGTAGGATTGCACTTTTGATTCAACAATAGAAGCGAAATATGTGGCTACTAGCGATGCTACGAAATAAGCTATGTACCTTTCCAACTTCCGTGGGGATCTTAAGGTAATTCTTGGTATGGATAAGTTGCCAACGCTGTACTATGATAACAGTGTAGCTACAGCTAATACCAAGGAACCAAGATTTTATAAGAAGAGTAAGCACATACATCAAAAATATCATGAGATAAAGGGCTTCATAGAGAGTGGGCTTGTCGTAGTATACAAGATCGTATCTGAGGACAACGTAACTGGTCCTTTCATGAAGACACTACCAAAGAGGGCTTTCTAGAAGCATGTAGAGGCTATGGGGATGTGTAAAATGTCACATTTACTCACTTAGGGTAAGTGGGAGATTGTTAGACTAGGTGTCCTAAGGATTAAATGATGTTATAGTTTTTGGAGAAATTTAATCAATAAAGAGTTCAATATTTGTTTTCTATAACAAATATGTCTTTTTTATGTTCATCTATGTTGAATGTATGATAAAGAAAAAATACAATGGACAGATTATATAGAAGACATGAATCTTAGGGTGATAGTCTAAATATATAAGGTCTGCAATTGAGAGAATAAAGTTGGGCACTTTATTCATGTTAAGATTGTTATATTGTCTACATCTCTAATGGGAGATGACTTGTCTTGGTCATCGGAGTTAGACTCCGCAAGTAGAAACATTGGTGTATTGTCATTGGTGAAGATATATTGGATCTAGACTAAAGTTAAATTGATTGGATTAATAATTCCATTTGAATAAATCAATTCATTGTAGATAATCATATGTATCACATCTCAATCCTAAAATGAATTGGTGGGGCCATATTCTAGGCTTGTGTCTTATCAAAGGGTGACCTTCTAAATTATATGATGGTATGCATATTGATACATTAGAGATATGACTTTTAAATGACAGAAACTTGTTATTCATAGATATAGAATCCATAGCTTTTTTGTAGAGTTAATGATATTGTTTTATAGGCACTATCTTATGATTGAAAAATTGAAGCGCTTAACCATTTGATACGTAGATGTATTAAAATGGTATACTATTTGATTAATAATTTTTTCTATTGTGAGATAATAAAACATAAGATAAATATAATTGGGAAGGTAAAACAAAATTTATTCTTAAGCTGATTATGAATATCCTATGAGGACATTACATATTATGGTATGTCATGAATGTTCAATTTATTTAAGTTTTGTAATCTATATATAGTTTAAAAGTGTAGCTCTAAGCCATTAGTGGAATAGCTTAAGAGTTGATAATTATAAAATATACATGTTAGGGATATATTATTTTCTACTTATAGCAGCTTGATCTATATATGTCCATCGGGTCGCCTTTGCTAGCTCACATATTTTCCTATAATGATACAACATATTTTTTTGACATATTAGCAACTTATGTTAATTTTCATGATTGGATAAAATTCAAATAATAAAATTTAATAATTCATGTTAGTTTTTCGGTTGAATTGATTTTATGAATTAATTCAAGATAAAAATGTTGAATTATTTGAATATGGGATTATTTTTATATAACTGTTTTAATTAGATAACTTCTCCATTGGGATATTTGAATTAAAAATGAGGCTCTATGAAGGATACCTAGGTCAAATAAAGTAGGAACTATCCAATTGGTCCAAATTGGATGAATCAAATAACTTTAAGGGGCTAAAAAATGCGTTTATCAGGTCAGTATTGACCAGGCGATCGACTGCCATACACAGAGGGAGGTCGACCATTCCTGCTTTATCCATATACGTATTTCACATGTTTTCACTTCAAGATTTGATTCCTATTTGAATTTGATAAGAATAGATGCCCAATGACTCCTTGCAAATAGGTAGTGTGTTCCTTTGCTTTCATATCATTATTAACATCAAGGGAGGTCATTTGAGAGGTTTTAGAGATAGATTTTCTAGAGAGAGAAATTCCACTACTTTGAGAGATTATTGTTCAACACGTAGAGTGATAATTCTATTTTTTCTCTAATGATTAAGGGGAGAGTTATCAAGGGAGAATTGAATGATGTGTGCCCATTCATATTCCAATCATGGAAAAGAGAATAACAAAAAAGACTAATTCGTTGAGGCTCTTTTGGAAGCGATTTGCGGTAGTGGTTTCGTCAAACAATTTTTAGTAAAAAATATGGTTCCAATTCTAAAACATAAATAAGATCATTTATGAATTTATTGAATCAAAGAGTTGATTTATTAAAATTTTAAAATTTGCTACGTACTCCTTTTCTAACAAGGAAAAATTAGGTGAAAAGTAAAGATGGCAAGAAGGAAAAAGAAAGGAATGAAGAGTACTTTAGATGATCATATGCAGCCTTCTAAATCAAGGATTGAAAAATAAAGAAGTGACAGTGTTGGATTTGGTGTAGACAATGAGCACACTCTTGCAAAGTGGAAAGAAGCTGAAGAAGCTTAAGAGTTGTTGTAGCAGAATCAATGGCAATTGGAGAGGCAATCAGAAGAATAAATGCGAGAGAATGAATGATTGAAGCTACATAGTAGAAGAGGAGAATATTAGGATAGAGGAGACATGTCAAATGAAGTAGAATCTCAAAGAAGATATCTTGCTCTCGTGAAAGAATCAAGAGAAGAATAAAATTCATGCTCCATTCAAAATGATGGAAGAGTCTATAATGTCCAAGAAATTCATCAATTTAAATATAGAATTTAATTCAGATTTAAACAGTGATTTTTTCTTTATAATTCATATTTTGTTAAATTACAACATAAAGTGAATTATTTGTGATAAATTTTAATGTACATTATGTGTAATTTTGTGCAATATAGGTATTTGAAAATGTGCAAATTTTGTGAGTTTAATACTCAAAAATTTATGAAATACTCTTAAGATGAAATTTGTGTCACATTAATTATAAGTCATCTATTGGCCAGTCAGTTAAACTAATAAGATTTTAGTGTCTATAGCCCAATTGTTGTTGAAATGCAGCGTAAGGAGACACTCAGAAAGGACTAGTATACAATGCAGTGTAATTATACTAAAAAAGTGCAAACATAGCTAGATGAACTACTATATTGGAATTAGACAACAAGGGGTAAAAAGTAATTCAGTATAATTTTAGACTGTTAAAGAGAATATCTCCTTAATTTACACTAATAGTATAAGGAAAATCCAGTGAAATATAAATCTAGACTGTGTAAAAATTAAAGTGGAACCCATTAGGTGACACTCCAAAGGTGGAAAAACTTCCATATCCTTCCTTAGAAAACCAGTAGTGCCATGTGTGCTGGAGCAATTTTTCAATTTCATTTTAGCCCCTAGACTAAGTATTTATATGGTCAAGGGCTTAAGTGAAAAAGTTCACTTTTTGTCTCCATCAAATTTGCTCCATGGAAAAACACAAGAAACCCATATTCCCACCTATGAAAACTTGTTCCTTTTCCCCACATCTCTTTCAATATTTTGCTTAAATACAACCTCTAATCTACCTTTGAAGCAACCTTAAGTGTTCTAGAACAAGATTTAGCAACTTTGGAGGTAAAATCTAAATATTTTTTTAAAAGTGTTTTAGTGTTTTTCTTCTAGTTTTTGAAGGGTTATATTATAGCTTTTATGCAGGAAGGTTAGCTAAGTTTGAAGCATCTAAAAGGAGGAGAAAAGCTTGGGAAATCTCTTGGTAAAACCCTAAAACCTAGGTTCATAAAATTTGTTGTTTGCATGAGTTAAGTTTATGGTTTGTAATATGTTTAGACTATGGTATGTAAAAAAGACATTATGGCATGATTTTTTTATGTTTTATATGGATGTTGATGTGGATGGATAGTAGAAAATAGGGTTTATGCTTAAAAAGAAAAGTTTGATAAACTTTGTCACAAAACAAAGTTTGGATAGTTTTCAAAGAATTAAGGTTTTGAAAAATTTAGAGGTCGATTTGTTTTCCAGAAAAAAAAACATGAGAGTTATTGGAAATAACGAGATAAATGACTTTTGTGAACAAAACTTTATGAAATTTAAATTGGATCCTATTGGAAAGCTTACATTTTGAATATGGCAAATCTAAAAATAGGCCAAAACTACCCCAAAACATTTGAATTTGGGAAAAGTTAAAACATGAAAGTTATAGATCTCACAAAAACTGTTAAATGTCATGAATGGTTTATGAAAATTCTATTCGGATCTTTAGTTAATAATTTTATGATATTTTATCACAACATTTTGAAATGGATTAAGTTTGTAAAATTTTTTGAAATAAAAGGATTCTGACCCAAGAACTTTAGAAAGTTTTAATCCTCATGAAAAACTGAGCATAACGTTATAAAGTGGTTGTCTTTGATTTTGGGCTAAAATTGTCAAGATTTTTGTATTTCGGATTAAAATTGTAAAGTTTTGTAAAACAAGATTTTTTTTCAAAAAGAAAACCGATGTTTTATTTTTCTCACCCTTACGAGTACCAAGAAATTGTAAGTTTTAAAGAAGACAGGCTCTAAAAATTGTTTAAAACCCATCAAGGGTAAAATTGTCATTCTTTGCAAAAATGGCTTAAACGGACCCTGAAATGTTCATTTTAGGAAAATATCCCTTAGCGGGAAATTTTTGTAAGCCGTTAGTAACAAAATGGAGAGACTAAATATGAAGTTATCCGTGTAACATTCAAGTTGCATAATTAACAATAGGTCAATGTAAGAAAGTTAACTAATAGCGGAATATTGTCCAAAGAGGACACTTAGCTCATTAAGAGGGAACGGCAATTGGATACACAGTGCAAAATCGCAGTAAGTTTCAAACCCCACATACTGTTATAATAATTCCTTTGGATTAAATGATGTAATTGTTTTTAAGACATTTAATCAATATAGAGTTTAATGCATATTTCATGTATTAAAAATGTCCTCTTTATGTTGAATGTATGACAAGCAAACAAAAACATGAGATTGTCATTCTAAACTTTTAGATCGTACATATAATGGACAAATTATGCAAATGATGGACAAATTAAGGTAATAGTCTAAACATAAAAGGTCTGTAACTAAGGAAATAAAGTTAGACACTATAAGACTAGGTGCCCTAAAGATTAAATGATGTAATTGTTTTGAAGACATTTAATCAATATAGAGTTTAATACATTTTTCATGTATCAAAAATGTCCTCTTTATGTTGAATGTATGACAAGCAAACAAAAACATGAGATTGTCATTCTAAACTTTTAGATCGTACATATAATGGACAAATTATGCAAATGATTGACAAATTAAGGTGATAGTCTAAATATAAAAGGTTTATAACTGAGGAAATAAAGTTAGACACTGCTAGATTAGGTGCCCTAAAGATTAAATGATGTAATTGTTTTTAAGACATTTAATCAATAAAGATAGTATTTATTTCATATATCAAGTAAGTCCTCTTTATGTTCATTTATGTTGAAATAAGTAAACAAAAGTCTGAGACTGTCAATCTAAACCCTTTAAAATTGTGCATATGATGGACAGATTATATGGAAGACATGAACTTAAGGTGATAGTTAATTACAAAAGATCCACAATTGAGGGAATAAAGTTAGGCACTTTATTCATATTAAGATTGTTATGTTGTCTACATCTCTAAGAAGAGATGGCTTGTATTGGTCATTGGAGTGGGACTCGACGAGTAGAGACATTTATCTATTGTCATTGGTGACAATATATTCGATCGAGACTAAAGATGAATTGATTAAGTTAATAATTTTGTTTGAATAAATCAATTCACTTTATACAATCATATATGTTACATCTTAATAACGACATGAATCAATGGATTCATATTCTTGACTTGTGCCATTTGATGTAGCAAAGAGTGACATCCCAAATTATATGAATGTACACATACCAGAATGTTTGAGAAATAATTGTTTAATGATGTAGACTCGTTATTCATAGATATGGAATCCATAGTTTTTTTATAGAGCCAATGATATTCTCTTATAGGCATTAACATATAATTGAAAACTGAAGTGTTCAACTATTTGAACACATATGTATAAACGAATTGTATACTGTTTGTATTGGTTATAAATAGTAAGTATTTCAATGGCGAGATAATGGAACATAAGAGAAGTATGGCCCAGAAGGTAAAAAGGAATATACCCTAAAGCTGATTATGAATATCCGATAAGGATGTTACATATTATGATATGTCATGGATGATTAACTTATTGGAGTTTCATAAGTTATATATAGTTTGAGAGTGTAGCTCTAAACTTATAGTAGAATAGCTTAGTTGATAATTGTAAAATGTACATGTCGGAGATATGTTATTTTATAATCATAACAATTTAATTTATATATGTCCATTGAGTCTCACTTTACTAGCTCACAAATTTTTCTGTAACGATACAATGTTTTTTTGGGACATATTGGAAACTTATGTTAATTCTTAAGAATGGTTGAAATTTGGTTAATTGTATTACATAATTCATATTTATTTTATTGGTTGAATTAAATTTATGAATAAATCCAAAATGAACATGCTAAATTATTTGAACATGGGATTATCTGTATATGACTATTTTAATTAGATAACTTTTCTCTTGGGTTATTTGAATTGAAGTTGAGGTGCTGTGAAAGATACCTAGGTCGTCGCATCTACCACGTCAACCCGATCGACTAGACCTAGTGTAGGCTGGTTGACTAGCCCCTACCAAGTCACTGATTCGCATCTAGTGTAGTTTTAGATGTAGGAATTGATCCTCATTTGAATTTTGAAGCCTAATCTTATAAGAATGAGTCCCTGTCTGACCCCTATGAAGGGGAAATGTTTTCCTATTTTTTTATTATAAGTTAAGTCACTTGACAGTTTAGAGAGAGATTTCTAGAGAGAGAAATTATGTCAATAAATTATTGTTCTCCTATGATCATGGGAAGAAGTTAGCGAGGGGAGAATCGAATGACATGTGCCCACTTGCACTTTAGTTGTAGAATATCGAATAGCAAAAAAGACCAGTTGGTTGAGGCTTTTTTAGTCAAAATTCTTGATAGCAATTCTACCATACGATTTCTTATCAAAAGTGCAATTTTGATTTTAGAAGGTATGAAAATATATGTTATTAATTCATTGTATATAGCATGTTTAACTCGTTTATGGAAAAGAGTTTATTTAAAAATTTTAAAATTCTATTGTGTACTTGTTTTCCAACAACTAATATCAGAGCTATGGTTTTACGGAGTTTGTGATCATACTATGTATATAAATCATGTTATCTTAATCTCTACTATGTTTGAACTAAAATTTTTAGAAAGTTGGCATTCTAGGTTTTCAATATGTTTATATGTTGTCATGAGATTATGTGGTGAATGTTTATTCATTGATTATTACTAATTGAATTTTTGATTTAATTATTATTTTTAATTAATTAATTTTTGTCAGTTATAGTCCTTTAGATATTAGAATATGTGTTTAGGTTTTTCATATAATTAGTTGGTAGTCTATCATCATTGTTTAGGTTTGTTATTATATTTTTCTTGAAATTTTGTAAGCCAAAAACTGTATATGTTTTGTTTGCAAATTTCTATTAATTAATTATTCGAAGAGAATATGGATCTAGAATGTAATGCCTAGTCTAATTAAAATAATTTAAAAGTTTAACAAGCATATTTAGAACTTGAATATAATTTTTCTAAGTGTTTTATTTATAGCCATTTTGGTTAATTTTACTTAAAATGAATTGTTATTGGGAATGTTTTATTGAAATTATTTAACTATGTAGTGCTAAGTAATTGTGTGGGAAAGAGTTGATAGTCACCGGAAGAGAAGCCGATTGTTATGCTTGGTCTTAATAACTATTTGCAAATATGAATAGGTATTTTGAAGTATTAGATTGCACTATGGAGGGTTATTATAAAACTTTTATGTGGACTTACTTACAATGAATGTGTATTTGTGGCTTTAGTGCAAATGTTTATGTGGACTTACTTACAATGAATGCGTATTTGTGGCTTTAGTGCAAATGTTGAGTTTTCTGAGGGAACTTTTTACGATTTCAAAAAGTTGATTGATTGTTGTCATCAAGCAATGCCCACACATGCCCCTTAGCTGTCGAAAACCTGATTAAAACATATTTTTACTCTCTTTTCTTTCTTCTCACACGTTGCACACACTAGAAATAAAAATTAAAAAAAAAAAAAACTTCATTTTCTTGCACACAAGTTGTCTAAACTCTTTACAACCAAGATACCAGAGGAAATGTAGTGCCTTTAGCCCTCTAAAATCACTAAGAAGTGTGAGAACAAGTTATCTTTTAAACCTCATTCTCAGATTCCCTCAAAACCCCATGTTTTTACAAGTTATTTTAGACCCAAAGTGAAGCTTTTCAATAATTTTGGATTCCAAATCTTATAGCATACATAGGGTAAGTTTAAATTGATGTTTTTAGTAAGCTTTTAATTTGTTTGAAGCTATAAATAGAGTACTTTTAGTAATGGTTTTGCTTGGTAAATTTTGAGATGTAATTGTGCTCTTAGAAATGGGTGTTTTGATGATTTTGGAGATGAATGAAGAAATTTACGTTATGAACTGGTTTTGTTTGTATTTTTATGATGTTGAAATGTTTAATTTAATCAAGGGCACATTGGAATGAAGTTTGCATTGTTTTTATGCATATTTTTGAGTTGCATACAAATGTTTGTGAAAATGCCTAATTAAAGTTTCTGAAATTTAGTAGCAGTGGGGAAAATGAAATTTATATATCAATTTATACTTTGAATTTGAAGCTGGAATTTTGTGGAGTTATAGTGGACAAAACAGCCTTGATTTCTACAAATTCCGGCTATAGTTGCTTTAAAAGGAAATTTTAGTGAATTTTCAAAGTTACGGTCTTGCTGCAAGAATATTTAATGGACAATCATTATGCAACAGCTTTGATTCTACATAAAATCTATTATACATGGATCCTAAATAGTCAAAACCTTTTATAATGATGCTATGATGTCTGTATTGATATTTTGTGATGATTTTGATTATTTAGATGTATTTTTGGATTTATAACAAGCTAGTAAGTTATGGCTTTATGAGTGGAAACTAAAAACATAAAATGGTTTAAACAGGAATTGAGGACAAGCACAACAGGGTTCTTTTGGAACATGAATTCAATTCTTCCACTATAATTCAATTTTTAAGAGAGGGAAGTAGGAACTCTATTTACTGTGTTATGTATCATAAAATTCAAAAGTATATGATATATGTTTTTTCATCTTTTGCACATATTTATGTTCTATAAAGACAATGTAAAAATAGCATATGTTCTTTAAAAGTACTTAAAGTCTGAAAAAAATGAAAGTAAGGCACTATGTATAGAAAGATTTCATGGTCTATTTTTGGTGCTCTTAAGAGTTGTTAAATGTAGATGTGACTTGTATTTTTTTAAAGATGAGAATGTACATAATATATTGTCAATGGGACTGAATGATACCCATGGATGGGTCCTAAAAGGGACATGACTGTAACCAATGATTGGGATCCCTTGACAATAATTGATGTGTTTGGCCAAACTTGAAAAGAAAGAATGACCAAGGACTTCGTAACCCGATGCTTGTTGTGTTTCATGGTTTTGTTTTCATTTTAAGTTGAGTAAATGTATTTTAAATGGTTAATCATCTTTTATTTTGTTTAATAACTATTTAGGTTCTACTTATTAGGCTTTTAGCTCATATAGTTTTTATAACATAGGTGATGATGAAAATAAGGCCGAAATGGCATAGATATAGGTGGAATGTCTTTTGGAAACTAATGATATGTAGTCTATGTACATACTAAGTTGATGTTGGGTTTTATTGGATTTTATGATTTGAATATGCAACGAAAAATTAAAAATTAAATCCCATAAAACCCTCGCAAGATCTATGTAATTCGATTAGATTGATAATAAAGTCATGGAATCTTACCAGGATAACAAAACGGGCAAGATTCTAGAAAGGAGAGAGCGGGTTCACTCCGATGACACCCTAACTCAAGCTTTTAGTAATCGGGATCGGATTTAGACGTTGTTACTTAGAGCAACGTCCTCTGCAGGTATCCACACAAACAGACTCTCTAAAAAACGAATTGGAGTGCTAGCACCCTCTTTTTACGTTAAATGACTCTCTCTAATTTTTAGAGTTTTAATGTCTTTTGCCTTTTAGAATGAGAGAACGTCTTTTCTCTTCTTAATTCGACTAGACACCCTAAAACAGATATATATATATATATATTGACTTCAAGATAGAGTCAGATTTTAACTAGGGTAAACTGTAATTCGAATATGATTTAGGAAATCTAGATAATATCAGTAATTTGAATATGATTTAGATAATCTAGATAATATCAGTAATTCGAATATGATTCAGATAATCTAGATAATGTCAGATTCAATGAACCTAGACATATCTAGTACATCGAATCTGGACATTATCAGGTTCATCGAACCTAGACACAGTTAACCTAAAATTCGTTCTTGGTCTATTCTAACTGTGCGACCTTGTAGCTTCACATAACGTTAGTAGTGGGCTTGAAATTCTGTTTCTAGCCTAGAAATCATAAGTGGCCTCTAGCAAGACATTATGATTACCCAAGTTATACGAATGTCATTAATCCGACATAACCTAATACACAAAAAGTATTAAAGTCCTTTTGTCTCTAGATAATTTGATTGAACATAGGCATGGTTTATGTCATCCTTATACTATCCAATCAAATTATTTCTTGATCTTAGGTAGACTGATATTGATAACCCTTATCAATTCATTCTAGTATGGCCATACATTTTTTTTTCAGTCTAACTTATCGAGGGGCCCACAAATATCTTTCTCATAATAAATGAGGGACAAATTCCTTCTTAATCACTCATATTCCTCACATGATTCACTCTATATCCAACAACAATCTATTCCATCATCATATTAAAGATAATATTAGATTGTGTCAAAATACAGAACATGTCCTGTAAGAAACCATGGTGATTTCAGGTCAGAGGACTAGGATAATACTATTGTGATGAGAGTCACTTATGACAATTATCCATGCAGTATTCTGATAGCGGGTCAATCCAATATATCATTTCTCAAATATGTATCTATGAGTTGACTTAGTATCTCATACACATGATTAGTAAAACATAATCATCAGTTAAACTTCATACTAGTCTTCATTCATTATTATCCCAATAATAATGACCGACTAGGGATAATTTAGAATATAATTCAATTTTCACCTAAGAGTTTTACTATCAAGTCACATACTTGATAACTTTAGGTAGAATTAACTATTCATAGAATTAGAATAAAAAAAAATAATGAAAATGCCTCTTTATTAATAAAATGCAAAAGTAATGAAATCAATATGTAGTCATTACATAATTGGTCTAGGACATATCACTAACAGTTGAAAGGGTTGTAAGGAATACTTAATGGTTTTGGTCTTTTTGATTGGTTTTACTAAAATTCTTTTGCTCTAAAGTGAATGTAATTATTAGTTTTTCACTAGTTTATAAACCTAAACTTGATGGGATGTTTACAAATATTAAACGCTAGTATCTAATCTAACAACTGCCTATGTTTCTCTATATTATCTCTTTGGTTGTGAGAGATTTTAAAGTGCACAATAAAGTGATATTTTCTAACTAAGTTTAGTTAGAAACTAAACTAGTTAGGGATGTTACATAGAAGACGGAGATGCTTGCTAGTTTACTTATTTCTGTTTACAAAATTTTCATTTTCCTAGATTGTTATAAAAAATACAAGATGAAAAATAATTGAGAAAAATTGCTCTCAAGTCTGGGCCTATGACAGGCCTATCGAGCTCGGCATCATAGCCCACCTATTACATAGAGCCAATCAATTAGCCCCTGTTATCGTCAGTCGGCTGCTTGGTGTCAGAGGACGATTTTTGATTTTTTTTTTTGGAATTTTTTTAAGAAAAAATTTTGAGAAAAACTTGAAAATTTTATAATAACTTGAAAATAGAAATTTCGATCTATAGGAGATTGAAATTAAAGACGGACACCATATGAAGAAGGATACAAAGATAAGATACAAGTTAAAGAATCGATAATATGTTTCAATTAAAATTTTGAAATGTTTATTTTCTTTTCTTTAGGATGGAAACATAATATTACAGTTATTTTTTATGTTGCTTGTTTACTTTATAATATGTTTTGCAATTATAGTGTTAACATGCCATGTAGAATAAAGAGAGCTGCTTATTAAAAACTGTTCATGGAAGTTATAACATAAAACCTTGTTTTTTAAAACATTGATGGGAAAAAGTTTTCAAAGAAAGGGTAGGTAATACATAATGGTGTCGATGTTACACATGTACGCCCTAAAGAGTAAAATTTAATATGTTTTTGGAGACATTTTTATCAATAAAGAATTCATTTATTATTAATTTATCAAATCTTATCCTTATTACGTTCATATTTGTTGAATATATGATAAGTAAACAATAGTCTGAGATTGTAGGTTTAAACCTTTAAGAATTGGGCATACGATGGACAGATTATGTAAAAGACACGATTCTTAAGATGATGGTCTAAATTATAAGATCCGCAATTGAGGGAATAAGGTTGGGCACTTTATTCATATAAAGATTGTTATGTTGTCTATATCCCTATTGAGAGATGGTTTGTCTTGACCATTGGAGGATTCCATGAATAGAAACATTGGCACGTTGTCATAGGTGACGATATGTTGGATCAGGACATAAAGAGAATTGATTTGATTAATAATTTTGTCTTGCCGAATCGATTCACTTTAGACAATCATTTATATTATATCTTAATCCTAAGATGAATAGTGGGCCTGTTGTCTTGACTTGTGTCTTTTGATGTACCAAAGGGTGACACCCACATTTTAATAGTAGTATGCATGCCGGTACATTGGAGGCATGACTCTTGACTGCGTAGACCTGTTATTCATAGATATGGAATCCATAGCTCCTCTTTAGGAGTAGTGATATCCTCTTACATGCGTTATCCTGTAATTGAAAAACTAGAGCGCTTAACCATTTCGATACATAGGTGTAACCGAATGGTATACCGTCTTTAGATGGTAAGTTTCTGATGGTGAGAAAATGGAACGTAAGATAAAAATAATCGAGGAGGTAAGACAGAACTTGTCCTTAAGCCAATTATGGATAACCCTATGGGGATACGATACACTATGATATGTCATGGAGACTTAGTTATACAGGCTTCGTAATTCTATATAGTTCGAGAGTGCAGCTGCAAGCTTTTAGTGGAGTAGCGTTGGAGTTGATAATTATGAAATGTATATCTAGGATATTGGGTTTCATAATTATCGAGAGCTTGAATTATATAGGTCCATTTGGTCCCCTTTGCTAGCTCACAAAATCCTGTAATGATACGGCGGTGCTTTTCTAATAATTGGTGACTTATGTTAGATTTATTAGATTAGTTGAAATTCAAAAGAATCAAATAATTCATGACTGTTTATCGGTTGAATTAATATTGAGACAAAATTAATTCAAGATAAACTTCTTAAATTATTAGGATCGGATAATTCTTGCCTGTTTATTAGTTGATTTAATTTCGAATAAATTAAATCAAGATAAACTTGTAGAATTATTAGGAATCTATTTATTTTCCTAGACATTATCTAGATAAAGTTGTTTTAATTAGATAATTTCTCTATTGAGTTATTTGAATTAAAATTGAGGATTTATCCTATAGAATCTCGGGTGGAAAATAAAAGATTCACTGAGATTTTTTTTCAACAGTTTGGCATGTCGATCCTAAAGTTTGACCTACCAATGGGGCAAGTTCGGCCTGCCTATTAGACAGATCGGCCTGCCTATGCAAGAAATAAAAATCACGTGTTTTTACGTGGATTACATTCGATAGTGATCCGAATTTGATTCTGATTCAAATTTTTGAGACCTTATTGATAAGGAATGACCCTAGACCCAACCTCTATAAATAGGGAGTGAGTTTCATAAGTTATTTAGATCAATTGAGAGATTAAGAGTGATACTCTATTGGTGGGAATTTGAAAACTCCCTGAGAGCTCTTGTTCACAAATCATAAATACTAGCTTTGGGTTCTCTCAATTGGTTGGAGGGGGAGTCACCTTGAGGAAGAGTTGAACATGTGAGGCCACACTCACTCCGATTGTGGATAGAGAATAGCAAAGATGGCTAGTTGGTTGAGGCTTTTCTAGAACGTTACTTCTCTTCACGCATTATAGGAGTTCTTCAGCATTGAAAGGTTAGTAAGATCCGATTAATTTATGCATGTAGTATGTCAAACTTGTGTTTTAGAAAATACTCTGATTTAAAATTTTTAAAATTTATGTTGCATACTATTTTTCTAACAGTTGACCCCTATGAAGGAATGCATTATGTATTAGGTTGGATCTCCAAAAGAATAATTTTTTTAGCATGTTTTATCGTTGATTGTCCTTAGGTGACAATTATAAACTATGGATAAAGTAGTTGAAACAATGGTTAAACACTCAAGATTAATTTTGTTACTAACCTTACTTAGGAGCTATGTTAATAGAATTAATAGTCAACAAAAGTGATTACTAGTACATGTTAGACCAACATGAGTCTTGTAAGGTATATACAAATTGGATAGGATCTGTGTTTCCAATTGAATTTGGCAAGTTTCCTTTAGGCGGCATATTGAATTCTAAGAAGAATTATCATTGTAATGTTATGATTTTTTTTAAGGTTTTGACACATAAACACATTATATGATTGTTTATACGTTTGTACTATCTTACTTAATTATTATTACATGTTTACTTATGTTTGATATATAAATCTTTATTGTAGAACAAAAATGTCTAAAAATGCATTATCATCGATACTTTACAAAAATTCATTAACGGGCAAGAACCATAATGACTGGAAATGAAACCTAAATATTGTCCTATTCTCTGACAAACTCGAATTTGTGCTAACCATAGCCTGTCCTCCTATGCCTATTGACGAATCCACTAATCCAAGTGTATGAGTGCTAGAGGGTTGCTATGATCAAGATTGTTGCTATATTATGGCTAGCATGAATAACATGCTACAAGCTCAATATGAAGATCATGAAACTACTAAGCAGATCATAGATAATCTTGAAGACATGTTTGGAGGACAAACCTTAACAAAGCAGCAAGGGGCTCTTCAGAAGATTCTAAACTACAAACAAAAACCAATGACATCTATGAAGGATCACATGATGTTGGTCATGAGTTACATTCCTGAGGCTCAAACCAAGGGAATTGACATTAATGCTAAGTCACAATGACTATGGTTTTTGACACTCTTTCTAAGGAGTTCGTCCTATTTAGAGCTCCATATAATTTGAGCATTAGACAAGATGTAACCTTAACTGAGTTTATGAAGTAGTTGTAAGAGCTTGAAAACTTGATCAGGGAAGTTTCAGCTAGTGGTGAGGCAAACTTGCTGCATTTGGTTATAATCACAACTCTAGGAATGGAAAAAAGCAAAAGGCCAAGAAGGGGAAGTCTTCATTTCTACCAATCAAGGGCAAGAACAAAGAACAAGAAGAAGAAAAAGAGGAACCCAAATAAACTTAAGTGCTTCTTCTGTTGGAAGGTCGAGTATATGAAGAAGAATTGCAAGGACTTCTTAGCCAAAGGAGGTAAGTGTGAACTTTTTTTTATTGAAATGTGTTTAATTGAAGAATCAGGTGACACTTAGGTCATGGATTTTGGAGCCATTAATCATGTTTGTGTTTCTCTATAAGGGTTCAAGCAAACAAGAAGCATGCTGAATGAGCACTTCACATTGTACCTGGGCAACGGAACCTTAGTGTTGGCTAAAGTAGTGGGAGGCATCCATCTTTATTTTAATAGTTAAGGAGTTTAGTTGTGCAAGATTGTTTTTATGTTCCTAAACTTAAAAGAAAAGTAATTTCAGTCGCATGTTTATTTAAGGATTCTTCTTTAGTTTCTTTTATAATAAGTTGTGATTCATAAAAACAAATACTTTATCTACAGTAGATGAATGCAAACTAATCTACGTTTTATCAAACCAAAGATGGACTTATTGCTAAACATTGAGATTAACTATAAATCTAAAAGGCTTAAAACTTCTCATGTTAATAAGACTTTTGTTTGACATTTGCGATTAGGTTACATAAGCCTTTATAGGATTTAAAGGTTAGTAGGAGATGAACCCTTAAGCCTTTTAGAGGTGGAATCTATGCCACAGTGTGAATCCTATTTAGAGGGCAAAATTACAAGGAGATCCTTTGGGCCTAAAGGCAATCAAGTTTGTGCATAGTGATGCTTGTGGTCCCATAAACATCAAGGCAAGAACAGGGTACGAGTATTTCATCACTTTTATTAGTGACTACTCAAGACATAGGTATGTTAACTATTAGACGTGCATGCCTTAAGGAGTAAAAATGTAATATGTTTTTGGAGACATTTTTAGCAATAAAGAATTCATTCATTATTTATATACCAAATCTTGTCCTCTTTACGTTCATATTTGTTGAACGTATGTTAAGCAAACAATAGTTTGAGACTTTCAGTCTACACCTTTAAGAATTAGGCATATGATGGATAGATTATGCGGAAGACATGATTCTTAAGATGACGGTCTGAATCATAAGATCCACAATTAAGGGAATAAAGTTAGGCGCTTTATTCATGTAAACATTGTTATATTGTCTATATTCCTAAAGGGAGATGGTTTGTCTTGGCCATCGGAGGTGGACTCCGTGAATAGAAATATTGGCACATTGTCATAGGTGACAATGTGTTGGATCAAGATATAAAGAGAATTGATTTGGATTAATAATTCTTTCTCGGCAAATCGATTCACTTTAGACAATCATTTGTATTGTATCTTAATCCTAAGATGAATAATGGGCCCGTTGTCTTGACTTGTATCTTTTGATGTACCAAAGGGTGACACCCACATTTTAATATTGGTATGCATGCGGGTACATTAGAGGCATGACTCTTGATAGCGTAAACCTGTTATTTATAGATATAGAATCCATAGCTCCTCTTTAGGAGTGGAGATATCCTTTTATATGCGTTATCCTGTAATTGAAAAACTGGAGCGCTCAACCATTTGGATACATAGGTGTAACCAAATAGTAAACTGTCTTTGGATAGTAAGTTTTCTGATGGTGAGATAATGGAATGTAAGATAAAAAAAGCCAGGAAGATAAGATAGAAATTATCCTTAAGCCTGTTATGGATAATCCTATGGGGATACAATACACTATGATATGTCATGGAGACTTAGTTACACGGGCTTCGTAATTCTATATAGTTCGAGAGTGCAGCTTTAAGCTTTTAGTGGAGTAACGTTAAAGTTGATAATTATGAAATATACATATGAGATATTGGGTTTCATAATTATCGGGAGCTTGAACTATATAGGTCCATTAGGTCCCCTTTGCTAGCTCACAAAAATCTTATAACGATACGTCATGTTTTTCCAATAATTGATGACATATGTTAGATTTATTAAATTGGTTGAAATCTGAAAGAATCAAATAATTTATGTCTATTTATTGGTTGAATTAATTTTTGTGACAAAATTAATTCAAGATAAACCTGTTGAAGTATTGGGATTGGAAAATTCTTGTATGTTTATAAGTTGATTTAATTTTGAATAAATTAAATCAAGATAAACTTATAGAATTATCAGAAATTCATTTATTTTCCTAGAGATATTACACCTCGAAGTACGGGAGGTGACATGGTAGGTTATTTAAGATAATTAAGTTAAAATTTAATTAAAAACAGAGGTTAAAGAGGTTGATTAGTTATGAAAGACGTAATAATTTAAAATCTTTTTTTTTTAAACCGGCGATAACAATAATAAATCCAACAAATAAAAATTACAAAGTGATTATTAAGAAAGATATAATAAAATAGGAAAAAGGAGAGAGATGAGTTGGGTCCCACTGGCCCACAACTTGTGCACACACATATAGTAGTGACAATATTAAATTACAACCACAGTCCAAAATAAAAGTAAAAGTTATAGTTATACATGCCTTGTTTTCTTCATAATCCAAAACACCTACTTGGTTCTTCTACGGCTCGCTGGTCCAATCAACAGACTCTTCTCTCTGATCCTGAGCTAAAATCCATCTAGTGGGGAAAGATTTTAAACAAATAAAGGTTAGCATAAGACTCAATAGGACTATATTTTGCAAATAGATATTTAATTGAAATATAATTTTACCTTTCAGAACGAATAATAGAAAACAGAGTTAAAGAAATAAAATCATGTAAATATATCCTTTTAAAAATAGTCTGTCCAGAAAGTACCTTTATATTCTTTTCTGGGCAAGCCATATTTATATCACCACCAAAGTGGCCTAGTTGGGTTTCGGGACCTGCCCCTAAGGTCGCGCACTTCACGACCCAATCTCTGATATGGCATTATGCCTCAATATATATATATACATATCTTTCTATAATTATTAAAATCTCTATTTACCAAATATAGTCATTTACATTCATATAAGGTTTATTATGAAAACTATCTCAATTCTACTATTTATGAAATCAGTCAATAAAAATCCTTTTTCAGCCAATCATTGAAAACATTTTTGTAAAAAATTCTTTTGAGGCCGAAATCCTTTGAAAAACTAGGTTATCAAGAAAGAGAGGTAGAAGTCCTACCTCAATACTTGTGTCAGTATCCCACACCACAGTCTCGGTCTGCTACACGTTAGCTCCGTGGAACCACGAACAACCTTAAACACACAATAACTAAGTCTATTAGTATCTAGCTCAAGATATCCTATGTTACTAAACTGCCTCATGGTGTCCTAGTGTGGCATTCAAGTTTGTAAAACCATATTGTATCGTTAAAATCTAAATCACGGTTCAAAACGGTGAAGACGGGTGAAAAATAACAAAATTTCACCATGCCCGGTCGGCTTGTCGATCGCCCTGGTGCAGCCTACCGAACTGTGCAGTTCAGCCTGTCAAAAAACCAAGTCAGGTCAGTCGAACATTTCCAGGTTTGGCCTGCAGGTCGTATGAATCTGGCTTGCCGAACTTGAAAATTCTAGAAATTTCTACGCATGGGTTCTCGGCCTCTCAAGCTCAATTCTTCATTTCAGCTTGTTTTCTCAGTTCTCAGGCATAGAAATCATATCTAGATGATAGAAAAACATTATAAAACACTTTAGAACCAATTTAAACAAGATTTGCATAAGGATTTGAAAAATCCCGAAATTGAAGAAAAATAGAAAAAAATAGAAAATCATGATTTAAATCCATTTTTGATCAAACAAAGTTTAGATTCTAGTTATTCTAAGTTCTTCTAATCTAGGTTGGGGGTTTTCTAAGCTCAAATAAGCTTAGATTTCAAAATATAAGAAAAATTGAAAAATTAAAAAAGTTTTAAAATTCGAAAATGAACCTTGGACTTGAGTTTCAAATTGTGTTTGTGGTTGCTAAATTGTATTCTCAAGCTTCCAATCTAGTTGAGAAGCAAGGCTTAAGCTCGAATTTTGAATAAAATGTGAGAAGGAAGAAAGAGAGAGGGACAGGCAAAGAGAATGAGAGTGAAGGAGAGAGAGACGAGTGAGTGAGTGAGAATGAGAGGGAGAAGGAGAGATAAATTAAGAGAGAAGGCACAGTTGGCTGCACAAAAACCGTGTGCAGTAGCACACTGATTTCAAATGGGACTTATCTGGTATTTGTCAAATTGTTTTGTTTCAAAATTTAAAATAACAATTAAAATAATTAAACATAATTAAAAATTCATTAAATTAATCAAAAACAACTCTAATTTGAAAATTTCACAAAATAATCAAATTAAGTTTAAAATATTCTTTATGGCACACTAACCCACTATTTTATTCACTAATATTACTTAATTGATTTTGGGGTGTTACAATTCTCCACCCCTAAAGAAATTTTGCCCTTGAAATTTACAAATTGATTTAGAAACAAAACAAATGCAGATACAACTGCCACATACTCAATTCTAATTCCCAAGTGGCTTCATCAACCTCGTGATGATGCTACATGACTTTTACTAACGGGATCTCATGACAATGCAAACTGATCACCTTTCGATCAATGATCTGAATTGGCACTTCTTCATATGTTGTGTCTTCTTGGATCTACACATCGTGAAATGAAACTATCTTGTTCTGCTTTGGCGGACACTTTCAAAGCATAGACACATGGAATACATCATGAACATGAGAAAGCTCTGGAGGAAGATTGAGTCGATAAGCAACCACTCCAACTCGTTGTATGATCTTGAAGGGTCCAACATACCTCTGTGCAAGCTTAACGCTTACTCCAAATTGCATGATGCCCCTGCAAGGCGATACCTTCAAGAGAACAATGTCTCCTACCTCGAATTCCAAGGGTCAATGTCTTCTATCCGCGTAACTCTTTTGTCGACTCTGAGCTACCTTCAATTGGTCTCGGATTACAACGGCCTTCTCATTGTTGTCACGGATCTCATCTAGCTTGAGAATAATCCTATCTTCTGGTTCAGGCCAATAAACTGGTGACCACGGTCATCCATACGACGCTTCAAACGATGCCATACCAATACTCATTTGATAGTTGTTGTTGTTTGTGAACTCTGCTAGATGCAAATATTTCTTTCAGTTCTTGCCGAAGTCTAATGTACATGCACGTAACATGTCTTCGAGAATCTGAATAACCTGCTCAGATTGCCCATCGGTCTGAGGATGAAATGCTGTGTTGAAATTCAAATATGAACCTAAAGCTTCCTGAAAGCTTCTCCAATACTTGGCAATAAATCTGGTGTCTCTATCTGATGTGATGGACAAGGAAACTCCATGCACTCTTATTATATTCTGCAAGTAAAATTCCTCGAGAATCTTTTCGTGAGCATGTTGACCTAAACAGAATGAAATGCATCGATTTTGTCAACCTGTTGATCACGACCCATATTGCATTGTGCCTTTGCTCTGTCCTAGGCAATCTAGTAAGAAAATCCATCGTGATGTGCTCCCATTTCCACCATGGAATAGGAAGTGATTGAAGCTAACTTGCTGGCTTCTGATGCTTGCCTTTCACCTGAAGACAAATCATACATTTGGCCACGTATTCTCGAACATCCTTCTTCATACCTCTCCACCAATATTGTCTCATCAGATCATGATACATCTTCGTGCTCCCTAGTTGAATGGCAAACTAAAACCTATGGGCTTCATCCATTATGGCCTTTGTCACTTTCGTAATTACTGGAACTGCTAGACACTCCCTGAAGTACAATGATCCATCTGCATGCATCCTTTATTCTTCGAATTGCTCTCCATTCTGAATTCATGTCTAGATTCCCTAAAGGTGTTGGTCTCACCACTGATTCTGCTTCACCATCTGGATGAGAGTTGGGTCATCTCCACATGATACACCAAAACTTGATCGTAGTCTTCTTAATATTGTAGCCCGTAGGCACTCACTGTCGCCTCTCTTTTCCAATCTTCAAGAGTTAAACAGGCTAGAATTCCTGAGGATTTTTGACTAAGCGCATCTGTGACTACGTTAGCTTTCGCAGGATAGTACTGCAGTGCAAAATTATAATCCTCCATGTATTCCATCCATCTTCGCTGCCTCAAGTTTAGATCCCTTTGGGTAAACAAATACTTTAAACTCTTATGGTCAGAAAAAACTTGAAATGTCGCCTCATATAAATAACATCTCCAGATCTTCAACGCATGAGTCACCGCTATGAGCTCTAAGTCGTGAGCATGATAATTTTGCTCGTGAGATCATAGCTGCCTCGATCCATACGCCACCATGCATCCTTGTTGCATCAATACGCACCCAAGTCTACGTCCTAATGTATTTGTGTAAACCGCATAGGCTCATCACTGTTGGGGATGATTAATACTAGAGCTGAGGTCAACCGATTCTTCAATTCTTGAAAAGCGAGCTCACATTCTTCATCCCACTTGAACCTGACACTCTTCCTGATGACTCTTGTCAACGGTGTTGCTATCTTCGAGAAATCCTTTACAAACTTCCTGTAGTACCCTGCAAGTCCTAGAAAACTATGGAATTTTAACACATTCTTTGGTCGTTCCCATTAGACTGTGGCTTCAACCTTAGATGGATCCACTGAGATACCATACTCAGAAATGACATGACCTAGAAACTTAACTTCCGTCAACCAAAATTTGCACTTTTCCTTCTTAGCGTTCAACTAGTGTTCCCATAGAGTCTGAAGCACAATTCTAAGATGCTGCTCATATTCCTCCTAAGTCTTAGAATAGACCAAGATGTTGTCGATGAACACAATCATGAACTGATCCAGATAGGGCCTGAATATCTTGTTCATTAAGTCCATAAAGGCTGCTAGAGCATTCGTTAATCTAAACGGCGTCACTAGAAATTCAAAGTGCCCATACCGAGTCCTGAAAGTTGTTTTAGGAATATCTTCTTCCTTAATCCAAAGTTGATGGTATCCCGACAGCAAATCTATTTTTGAGAAATACTGCAAACCTCCCAACTGATCAAACAGTTCATCGATCATGGGCAGAGGATACTTGTTCTTCACGGTAACCCAATTCAGCTATCGATAATCTATGTACAACTTGAGAGTTCTGTCATGCTTCTTGGCAAACAAAATCGGTGCTCCCCATGGTGATATACTATTTCGGATCTATCCCTTATCAGCAAGCTCCTGAAGCTGCTTTCTTAATTCCTTCATCTCTGTCGGAGCCATCTGATAAGGTGCTACAAAAATTGGTACTGTTGTTGGAAGCAACTCAATACCAAATTCGATCTGCCTATGCGGTAGCAATCCTGGCAATTCGTTTGGGAAGACATCTTTAAATTCGTCTACCACTGGGATCGCTACGTTTCTTTTCGAGGCACTAGGCTTTCCTTCTAGATTCATGAGGAAGGCATAGCAAGCTAAGTTCTTCCACCCTCCAAGACATGTCTTTATGAGACGCTCACTCATTAGCTAATCACCACCACCCTAATAAGTGATCGTTGTTCCCCTATCGGATATTAGGGTCACTTTCCTAAGATGGCAGTCTACAACTGCATTATATTTGGACAACCAGTCCATCCCTAAGATTACATTGTATGAACTAATGGGGATTACAATCAAATCACTCTTCAAAATCTCATCCCTAATCTTTATTTTACAAACTTTACATATGCATTCCATACATACCTGACCCAAGGGTAAAGCTATAACTAGGGGTTCATTAAATTCTTCTATCTCTAATCCCAAGGCATGCACAAAAGAGCTTGAAATGAGAGAATGAGTGGCACCAGTATTAAATAATACATGTGCTAAGGACTGAGAAACCATAATCATACCATCGATAACTGCATTACTAGTCTAGGCATCCAAACTCCCCAATGTCATGGTGTGAACCTAAATTGGGGCTTTCCCTTTTCCCTACCAACATTGCTAGGCCCTGAAGTAGTTGGTCGATATTGTTGCGATGGAGGTGACTACACACTGGCTATACTTAGCACTCGGTACTGGGGGGTATTGTGCTGGAAGTTCTATGGCTGATGTCTTTGTGCTGGATATGGTAGTTGCTATGTAGAGAACTGATGAAACTAGAGCTGAGGGTATTGTTGAGACTGAGGTAGAGTTTGAAGCTGAGGCTAACAACTGGTTCCTCCTCCGACCTGAAGTCCTAGGCTAGCATTCCTGATCAGACAGTTCCTCTTGATGTGTCCCAGCTGTTGACAATAATGGCAATGAAAGTTGCAAGGATTACTGTGCCCGTTGCTTGATGAACTGCTGCTACCGCTATTCACGCTACCCTATTTATTCTTTCTTGAAGTTGATCGACTACTACTGCTCCTTCTGCTACTCCTTTGTGGTCCTCTTGACGTCTTGGCTTGGTTCTCACAATACTACGCATAGTCGTTTTCCATTGATATTGCTGCTGACACAAGCTCTCTGAAGTTCTTGAGTCGTAGGCAACCACCTGCTGTCAAATAGGAGCCTTAAGTCCATCTTGGAATTTAATGCACTTTTCACGCTTCGATGCCACTATAGATGGAGCAAACCTGACCAGCTCATTAAAATTTGCCTCATGCTCCTAAACTGACATTTCACCTTGTTGCAACCTGTAAAACTTAATTGCCTTCTAGTCTGTATATCCTTGTGGAAAGTAGCAGTCATAAAACAACTCTTTAAACCTGTCCCAATTGCTATTACCATTATTTTCTAAGCGCTTAGCCTGCTTCCACCAAGTATTAGCACCACCTTCAAACTTATATGCTGCAAATTCCACACAATATTTGCTAGCATGCTAAGAGTATCCAAGTGTTTCACGATCGAATCCAACCAATACTTAGCCACTTGTGGGTCCCCATTTTCGTCGAAAGTCAGAACAGATGCATGTTAGAATTCCTTAAAGTACGCATGCTGGCGACTAGCCTTGGAATCCTCTGGTCTTGCCCATGCTGCCATCTGTCGGAATGCAGCAAATATGGCTCTCATCATGCCTTCATCATTTCCAAACTAGGCATCTGCTGTCGAACAATGTCTAGGTGCCATTCTCTTACTTCTAAAAACAAAATTTAGACTGTCAGTGGTATTTCATTGTCGTACCCATGTGTGCACAATTGCCAAGGTTCACAACCTTGAGCAAGGTTCACAACCTTGAGCTCTGATACCATTCTGTCACACCTTGAAGTATGGGAGGTGACGTGGTAGGTTATTTAAGATAATTAAATGAAAATTTAATTAAAAACACAGGTTAAAGAGGATGATTAGTTATGAAAGACATGATAATTTAAAATCTTCTTTTAAAACCAACGATAACAATAATAAATCCAACAAATAAAAATTACAAACTGATTATTTAGAAAGATATAATAAAATAGGAAAAAGAAGAGAGACGAGTTGGGTCCCACTGGCCCACAACTTATGCACACACATATGGTAGCGACGATATTAAAACCATAGTCCAAAATAAATGTAAAAGTTATAGTTATATATGCCTTGTTTTCTTTATAATACAAAACACCTACTTGGTTCTTCTACGGCTCGCTGGTCCAACAACGAACTCTTCTCTCCTTTCCTAAGTTGAAATCCATCTAGTAGGGAAATATTTTAAATAAATAAAGGTGAGCGTAAGGCTCAGTAGGACTATATTTTGCAAACAAATATTTAATTGAAATATAATTTTACCTTTTAGAATGAATAACAGAAAACAGAGTTAAAGAAATAAAATCATGTAAATATATCCTTTTAAAAATAGTCCATCCAGAAAGTACCTTTATATTCTTTTCTGGGCAAGCCATATTTATATCACCACCGAAATGGCCCAGCTATGTTTTGGGACCTGCCCCTAAGGTCGCACACTTCACGACCCAATCTCTAATATGGCATCATGCCCCAATATATATATATACATATCTTTCTATAATTATTAAAATCTCTATTTACCAAATATAGTCATTTACATTCATATGAGGTTTATTATAAAAACTATCTCAATTCTACTATTTATGAAATCAGTTAATAAAAATCCTTTTTCAGCCAATCATTGAAAACATTTTTGTTAAAAATTCTTTTGAGGCCAAAATCCTTTGAAAAACTAGGTTATCAAGAAAGAGGGGTAGAAGTCCTACCTCAATACTCGTGTCAGTGTCCCACATCACAGTCTTGGTCCGCTACACGTTAGCTTCGTGGAACCACGAACAACCTTAAACACAGAATAACTAAGTCTATCGATATCTAGCTTGAGATATCCTATGTTACTAAACTACCTCATAGTGTCCTAGTGTGCCATTCAAGTTTGTAAAACCATATTGTATCGTTAAAATCTAAATCAGGGTTTAAAACAATGGAAACATGTGAAAAATAACAAAATTTCACCATGCCCGGTAGGCTTGGCAGTTGCCCTGGTTCAGCCGGCCAAACTGTGTTGTTTGGCTTGCTAGAAAACCAAGTCTGGTTGGCTGAACATGCCGAACTATGTAGTTCAGCCTACCAAAAAACCAAGTCTAGTCGGTAGAACATTTCCAAGTTTGGCCTGTCGATCGTATGAATTCAGCTAGCCGAACTCATGAATCCAGTCTACTGAACATGAAGTTCGGCCTGTCGAACTGAAAAATTCCAGAAATTTCTAGGCACGGGTTCTCGGCCTTCTAAGCCTAATTCTTCATTTCAACTTGTTTTTCTCAATTCTTAGGCATAGAAATCATATGTAGATGATAAAAAACATTATAAAACACTTTAGAACCAATTTAAACAAGATTTACATAAGGATTTTGAAAAATCCCAAAATTGAAGAAAAATAGAGAAAAATAGAAAATCATGATTTAAATCCATTTTAGATCAAACAAAGCTTGGATTCTAGTTGTTCTAAGTTCCTCTAATCTAGATTGGGAGTTTTTTTAAGCTCAAATAATCTTAGATTTCAAAATGTAAGAAAGATTAAAAGATTGAAAAAGTTTTAAAATTCAAAAACTAACCTTGGATTCGAGCTTCAAATCATGTTTGTGGTTGCTAAATCACGTTCCCAAGCTTATAATCTAGTTGAGAAGCAAGGCTTAAGCTCGAATTTTTTTATTAAAATATGAGAGGGAAGAAAGAGAGAGGGACGGGGAGAGAGAATGAGAGTGAAGGAGAGAGAGACGAGAGAGTGAGAGAGAATGAGAGGGAGAGGGAGATATAAATAAAGAGAGAAGGGACAGTTGGCTGCACAAAAATCGTGTGTAGTAGCACATTGATTTCAAATGGGACTTATTTGGTATTTCTCAAATTGTTTTGTTTCAAAATTTAAAATAAAAATTAAAATAATGAAATGTAATTAAAAATTCATTAAATTAATCAAAAACAATTTTAATTTAGAAATTTCATAAAATAATCAAATTAAGTTTAAAATATTCTTTATGACATACTAATCCACTATTTTACTTACTAATATTACTTAATTAATTTCAGAGCGTTACAAGAGATTATCTAGATAAAGTTGTTTTGATTAGATAGCTTTTCTATTGAGTTATTTGAATTAAAATTGAGACTTTATCCTATAGAATTTCGGATGAAAAATAAAAGATTTGCTGAGATTTTTTTATCGATAGTTCAACACGCTGATCCTCAAGTTCGGCCTGTCGATGGGGCAAGTTTAGCATGCCTATTAGACAAATCGGCATGCCAATCATACGATAAAAAGATCACGTGTTTTTATGCAGATTTCATCAAATATTGATCTAAATTTGATTCTAATTCAAATTTTGTGGCATTATCTAATAAAGACTAACTCTTGAGCCCAAACTCTATAAAAAGGGAGTAAATCTCATTATTATTCAAATCAATTGAGAGATTAAGAGTGATACTCTATAAGTGAGATTCTAAAACTCTATAAGAGCTATTGTTCACAAATCATGAACACTAGCTTTGGGTTCTCTCAATTGGTTGGAAGGAAAGTCACTTAGTGGAATAGCTGTACATGTGAGCCCACACTCACTTCGATCATGGTTAAAGAATAGTAAAGAAGGCTTGTTGGTTGTGGTCCTTTTGGAACGTTACTTCTCTTCACTAATTGCAGGAGCCTTTCGGCATATAGAGGTTAGTAAGATCTGGTTACTTTATGCATATAGCATGTCAAACTTGTGTTTTGAAAAATACTCTGATATAAAATTTTTAAAATTTCACTGCTTTCTATTTTTCCAAGAATAACCTTATGCGTCATGAAAGCGAAACTTTGACATGTTCAGTGAGTTTCGAGTGGAAGTGGATAAGCAGTTAAATAAATCTATAAAGGCACCTTAATCTGATCGAGGTAGGGAGCACTTCTCTGATGAGCTCTTAGGACACTTAATAGGAATGGGATTTTATCCCATTTGACTACACCTAGCACTCTGTAGTAGAATGATATAGTTGAGAGAGGAAATAGGACATCATTGGACATGGTAAGGTAGAACGTACCTCTCGGATGAGTTATTCGATGTTGCCACTATCATTTTAGGGAGGTGCACTATAAATCGTATGTTATCTTTTAAACAATATGCTTTCAAAATTGATTCTTAAAACTCTTCACGAGTTGTAGACAGGAAGAAAGACATCCTTCGACCATATTCTTATACAGGGATATTTTGCTCATGTCCTGCATAAGGAAGTGGATAAGTTGGAAGCACATTCTAAAGGAACAAAAGGTGGTTGTTATTATAAACTAAACAAAAATAAAGTTATAGTTTCAACAAATGCGACATTCCTAGAGAAAAGTTATATGGACGACTTTAAGCCTCATAGTGGAGTGGTACTCGAGGAAATAACGAGTGATACAACCATTCCAGCAGTTCAACTAGTAATCTATCCAATTAATGTAGAAAAAACTGATCAAATAACAACCTAGGGGGCTTTGGCATAGTGGACAGATTAGGCCCAACCCAACACAGTTTATGTTCAATTATGATGCCTAATTAGCTGAATTAATTGAACATAATAGGTATCCTTACACTTACACAAAGGCCATGGAGGACGTTGATGTAAAACTCTAGACCGAAGCTATAAATGCTAAGATGAAGTCTATGAAGGCTAATCAAGTCTAGGAACTTATAAACCTTCCCAAAAGGGTGAAACACATAGGGTGTAAGTTGTTCTATAAAAGAAAGAGAGGAGTGAGTGGAAAAGTCAAAACCAAAGCTTGACTGGTAGGAAAGGGATATGCATAAAAGGAAGGAATCGATTATGAGGAAACCTTTTTGTCTATAGCCATGCTTAATTCCATCGATATTCTTTTGTCCATTGCTACAACTCTCGATTCTGAAATATACAAATGGATATTAAGACTACATTCTTAAATAGCCATCTTGATGAGAACATTTATATGGTACAACCAGAAGCGTTCAAAGCTAAAGGATAAGCATATTTTTCCAAACTTGAGAAAGGCTATAAGTTATATGCTGGTGCATTCCAATGAGGGTTTAACACCTCTTGGATACACTGATTCAAATTTTTAATCTTGCTTGGATTTGAGGAGATTGACTTAGAGTTTGTGTTTACTCTTGGAAGAGGCACCATTGTTTGGAGAAGTGTTAAGCAAGATTTTCCTTTTGATTCAACAATAGATGTTAAGTATGTGGCTGCTAGTGAAGCTTCAAAAGAAGCTGTGTGGCTATGCAAGTTCCTTGGAGATCTTGAGATAGTGCCTAGCATAGATAAATCCATAGCATTATCAATGATAGCACTGCATCAATAACTAATGCAAATGAATGAAGATTTCACAAAAAGAGTAAGAACATATATTAAAAGGATGATGTGATAATGGACTTCGTAAAGAAGGAGCATGTTGTAGTATGCAAGATCACATCCAAGGACAACATAGCTGATCCTTTCACGAAGACACTACCAACAAGGGCTCTGAAGAAGCACATAGAGGCTGTGGGGGATACGTAACATGTCACATTTACTTACTTAAGGCAAGTGGGAGATTGTTAGACTAAGCACCCTAAGGATTAAATAATGTATTTATTTTTAAGACATTTAATCAATAAAGAGTTTAATATTTATTTCATATATCAAGTATGTCCTCTTTATGTTGAATGCATGATAAGCAAATAAAAGGCTAAACATTTAAGATCTTGTATATGATGGATAGATTATGTAGAAGACATGAATTTTAAGGTGACAGTTTAAATATAAAAGGTCTGCAATTGGGGAATAAAGTTGGGTACTTTATTCCTATTAAGATTGTTATGTTGTCTATATTTCTAATAAGAGATGGCTTGTCTTTGTCATCAGAGTAGGACTTTACGAGTAGAGACATTAGTATATTATCATTGGTGACAATATATTCGATTGAGACTAAAGATGAATTGATTTAGTTAATAATTCTATTTGAATAAATCAATTCACTTTAGACAATCATATGTGTTACATCTTAATTCTAAAATGAATCAATGGGTCTGTATTCTTGACTTGTGTCTTTTAATGTACCAAGAGGTAGCATCTCGAAATATATGAGGGAATACATACTAGTACATTAGAGACATGACACATGAATTACGTAGACTTGTTACTCATAGATATAAAAACTATAAAACTTTTGTAGAGTCAATGTTATTTTCTTATAGGCATTATCCAATAATTGGAAACTGAAGCACTCAACTATTTGAATATATGTGCATAACTGAATGGTATAGGTATGCTATTCGCATCAGTTATAAAGAGTAAGTATTCCAATATTGAGATAATGGAACATAAAATAAATAAAATCGGAAAGGTAAAACATAATTTATTTTAAGCCGATTATGAATATCCTATGGGGATATTACACATTATGATGTCATGGACATTTAACTTGTTCGAGTTTCATAATTTATATATATAGTTCAAGAGTGTAGTTTTAAGCTTTTAGTGGAATAACTTTAGAGTTGATAATTATACAATGTACATGTTGGGAATATGTTATTTTATAATTATAGGAGCTTAGTCTATACATATCTATCAGGTCTTCTTTGTTAGCTCACATATTTTCCCGTAACGATATGACATGTTTTTCAATATATTGGTAACTTATGTTAGTTCTTAAGATTGGTTAAAGTTCGATTATTAGATTCAATAATTTATGTTTAGTTTATTGTCGAATTATTTGAATATATTTTATTTGAATGGGATTATCTGTATATGACTGTTTTAATCAAATAACTTCTATATTGGGTTATTTGAATTAAAATCGAGGCTCTATAAAAGATACCCTGGTCCAGTAAAGTAAGAATTATCCAATCAGTTCAAATGGGTGGATTAAGCAACTCTTTAGGAGCTTGAAAACATGTGGTTGTGTCTGCCACGTCAGCCTGTTGATTGGACCCAGTGTAGGCTGGTCGACTGGCCCTTACCAGGTCAACGATCCACTTCTAAGGTAGTTTTAGCTACAGAAGTTTATTCTAATTCAATTTTGAAGCTTAATCTGATAAAAATTAGTCCCTATTTGGCCACTATAAATAGGAAATGTTTTCCTATGGTTTATGATCATAAGTGAAGTCACTTAAGAGGTTTAGAAAGAAGTTTGTTGAGAGAAAAACTCTTGTCACTCTAAAGAATTATTGTTAAACTTCTAAGAATCGTATTTTTTTTTTTTTTTTGTTCTCTTATGATTGTGAGAAGTAGTTATCAAAGAGAGAACCAAACGACGTATGGCCACTCGTACTCTGGTCATGGAAAAAGGAATAGCAACAAAGACAAGTTGGTTAAGGCACTTGTAGTTGCGATTCTCAGTAGCAGTTCTGTCAAGCAATTTCCTATCAAAAGTGTAGTTTCGATTTAACAAGGTATGAAAGATCTTTTTTTAATTTATTATATATAGCATGTCTAACTCATTTATGGAAAAGAGTTTATCTAAATATTTTAAAACTCTGTTGCATCCTCGTTTTTCAACACCTACAGCATGGGTGAAACAGTTTTTAAAATGTTACTCATATCACTTTATGAAATGCATATTACTTTATGGTCTCAGTGATATGATGGCCCTTTTGCGTATTTGGTACATACACTTAGGCCCTTAGTTCAAGTCAAGTTATGAAAATAAGTTGATGCTCATAAATAAATATAATCAGTATCATACTAGTCTAGCCTTAAAAGTTTCAACCTTTCCATCCACTCCTCTTTTCTTCTTCTAGATCCACTTACACCCTATGGGTTTTACCCCTTTGGGAAGATCCATAAGCTCCTAGACCCGATTAGCCTCCATAGACTTCATCTCTGTGTTCAAAGCCTCTGTCTAGAGTTTTAAATCAACATCCTCCATAGCCTCTGTGTAAGTATAAGGATCCCTGTTATGTTCATCCGGTTCAACCTAGAAGGCATCCCCATTGAACATATAACTTTCAGATTGATACCCGATCCTCCCACTATGCCAAGCCCCTTAGGTTGTTGTTCTGGTTTGTTTGGTTTTTCTACACTGATCGGAACTGTTTCATTCGAAACTTTTGGAGTGATTGGATCACTCCTTAACTCCTCAAGTACCACTTTGCTTCAAGGCTTAAAGTCGTCTATGTAACTCTCCTCAAGGAAAGTCGTGTTAGTTGAAACCACGACTTTATTTTCGTTTGGGTTATAGAAATAACCCCCTTTAGTCCCTTTTGGATATCCTACAAACACGCAAACTTTTGAACGTGCTTCCAACTTATTTGCATCCTCAAACAGGATATGAGCCAGATATCCCCATATGCGAATATGGTTTAAGGATGTCTTCTTGCCCCTCCACAACTTGTGAGGAGTTTTAGGGACCGATTTTGAAGGCACATTGTTTAAAAGATAACATGTAGTTTGTAGTGCATATCCCTAAAAGGATAAAGGCAATGATGAATAACTGATCATGGACTTGACCATGTCTATAAAGTCCTATTTCTTCTTCCTGCTATGCCATTCTACTGCGGAGTGCCCAGCGTAGTCAAATGGGATAAAATCCCATTCTCATATAAGTGTCCTAGAAACTCATCAGAAAGGTATTCTCTATCTCGATCGGATCGAAGTGCCTTTATGGGCCTACCCAATTGTTTTTCCACTTTAGCCTGCAACTCCCTAAACTTATCATAAGTTTTACTTTTGTAGTGCATCAGGTACACATACCCATACCTTGAGTAATTATCAATAAAAGTGACAAAGTACTCATACCTTCTTCATGCTCAGATGTTCATTGGTCCGCAAAAATCACTATGCACAAGTTCTAGAGCTGCTTCGGCCCTATTGCCTTTAAACTCGAATCGTCTTTTGGTCATTTTATGCTCTAAACAAGATTCATATTGAGGTATACATTCCACCTTTAAGTGACTTAAAGGTCAATCTCTTACCAATATTTGAATCCTATTCAGGTTAATATCACTAGAGCGTAAATGCCAAAGATAAGTCTTATTAAAATGAGAAGTTTTAAGTCTTTTAGAGTGGCATTAAGCAGTATGTCCGTCTTAGCTTTGATAAAATATAGATCATTTTGCATCCACCTAGAATAGATAAAAGATTTGTTTTATGAATCACCACTTTATTATTAAAAGAAACTAAATAGGAGTCTTAAAATAAACAAGCTATAGAAATTAAATTCGTCATAAACTTGGAACATAAAAATAATCTCACAAATTAAATTCCTATAATTATCAAAATAAAGATGGATGTTTCTCACTGCTTTTGCTAAGACTAAGGATCCATCACCCATCTGAAGCATGAAGTCTTCATGAAGTAGACTTCTCATTTCTTTAAACCCCTGCTGAGAAACACAAACATGATTAGTTGCACCGAAAGCTATGACACAAATGTCCCTGAATTCCTCAACTAAACAAGTTTCTAAATACGGAAGATCAAACCTTCCTCTTTGGAAAGGAAGTCTTTGCAATGCTTTTTGATGTGCCCGGCCTTCTCGCAGAAGAAGCACTTTAGCTTCTTTGGGTTCCTCTTCTTCTTGTTCTTGTTCTTGTTGTTAGCAGGAATAGAAGACTTCCCTTTCTTGGCTAGTTGTTTCTTTCCATTCCTAGAATTACGATTGGAACCTGAAGCAGCTGCCAAATTAGCCTCTCCACCAGTAGGAGACTCCCGATCAGCAGTTCGAACTCATGTTGCTGTTTCATTAATTCTATTAAGGTCATAACCTGCCTATTGCTCAATTAAATGTAGCTCTAAACGAAATAAATTCCTTTGATAGAGTCTTAAAGACTATAGTTATCTGAGTTTCAGCATCGATGTCGGCTCCATTGGTTTGTGCCTCAGCGAGGTAACCCATGGCTAACATCATGTGCTTCTTTATAGATCTCCCTGATCTCTACTTACAGTTTAAGACTTTCCAAAGCACCCTTTGCCGCTTAGTTAAGGCCTGGCCTCCAAAGATATCTTCCAGATTATCCAAGATCTACTTAGCAGTCTTATAATTCTCATGTTGAGCCTACAACACATTGTTCATGCTAGCCATAACATAGCAGCGGGCCTGATCGTTTGCATCTTTCCAACGATCATATGCTTAGAATTGATTGTTGGTGGAATCTCCTATAGGCTTGGGATGACAAAGGGTTGTTAGCACAAATTTTAGTTTCTTAAAGGAGATAACGATATCCAGGTTCCATTTTCAATCATTATAATTTTCTCCAGTTAATTGGTTTTTATCAAATATTGAAGATAAAGCTTTTTTAGAAATTTTTAATCTACAATAAAAAATTATATACTAAACATAAGCAAACATAGCATAATAATATAGTAAGATAACATAATCATGTAAAAAACATACAAATGTGTTTATGTGTCAAAACCTTAAAAATATCACAACCTTACAACGATAATTCCCAACTTAGAATTCAACAAGCTCCTTAAGGAGTCATGCCAAATTCAATCAAGAACACAGATACCCCTTGATTAATATATGCCATCCAGGACTTGTATTATCCAGCATATATTAATAATCATTTCTTTGGCCATTAATTTTATTAACAAAGCTCCTAGGGGAGGTTAATAATAAAATTAACATGAGTGTATAACCATCATTTCAATATTTTATCTAGATTCATAATCACCATCTAAGGGTGTTCAACCATAAACCATGCTAAATACATTATCCTCTCAGAGATCCAACCTGGTATATGATGAAGTCCCTTCCTAGGGGTTGAAACCACCATGTTCTTCATATGGACCAATGATGGAGGCCTTAGGTCCTCTCTTCGAACACCTTCTCCTCACTCAATCTTTTGAAATCAAGGTTTTATTTTAAAAACATGCATGAATAAATTTTAATTGAGTGGCACTCCCTATTCTATATGGCCTGTTATCAATATACATTGCAAAACATATTATAATGCAAACAAGCAAAGCAATCAAGCAAATCTACAAGCAAAATAATAATAAATAACCGTAATATTATAGAGGCTTTGGCATGCTGACCGAGCAAAAACCACCCTTTTCAAAAAATACAATTTCTAATACAATTTATTAATTTTATTTTCAACAATTCAAAAACATAAAATTAGAGACTCAAGAAATACCTAGGAGTGCCATCATCCATCTTCTAGATCCGCCTTCTAGATCCATCTTCTTCGAATAATTATTTAATTACAAAATTCTTACAAATTTAAAATTAAATAATATTTTTAGACGGTGATGATAGTCTGCTATCTAATTACATAAAAAACATAGATACACATGCTAACCTCTAAGGAACTATAACCGATATAAATTAAATAATTAAATAATAATTTAATCAATCATAATTAATTAATAAACATTTACCTTATAATCCATGACAACATATAATATATATAGAAACCCTAAAGTGCCAACTCTCTAAAAATTAAATTCAAGCATATGAGAGATAAAGATCACATAATTTATACATATAGTATGATCACAACTTTGCAAATTTATGTAAAAACTATGGCTTTGATACCAATTGTTAGAAAAATAATATGCAGTGAAATTTTAAAAATTTTTATATCAGAGTATTTTTCAAAACACAAGTTTTGACATACTATATGCATAAATTAACTAAATCTTACTAACCTTGTAAATGCCAAAAAGCTTCCTCAATAAGTGAAGAGAAGTAACGTTCTAGAAGGACCTTTACCAACTGGCCTTCTTTGTAATTCTCTATTCATGATCGGAGTGAGTGTGGGCTCACACGTACAGCTCTCCTACCAAGCGACTCTTCTTCCAACCAATTGGGAGTTTTTAGAATCTCACCAGTAGAGTTTCACTCTTAATCTCTCAATTGATCTAAATAATAATGAGACTCACTGCCTTTTTATCGAGGTTGGGCCTAGGAGTCAGTCCTTATTAAATAAGGCCTCAAAAATTTGAATCAGAATCAAATTTAGATCAATATCTGATGAAATCTACGTGAAAACGCATGATCCTTTTATCGCACAGTTGACATGCTGATCTGTCTTACCAATATGCCAAACTTGCCCCATCGAATCTTTTATTCTCCCAACGAATAAAAATCCCAACGATAAAAATCCCAATGAATCTTTCTCCACCTGAGAATCTACATGATAAAGTTTCAGTTTTAATTCAAATAACCCAATAGAAAAGTTATCTAATTAAAATAACTTTATCAAGATAATCTCTTGGAAAATAAATGAATTCCTGATAATTCAACAAGTTTATTTTGAATTAATTCAAAACTAATCCAACCAATAAACAGACATGAATTATTCATTCATGATAATTCAACAAGTTTATCTTGAATTAATTTTATCACAAAATTAATTCAACTGATAAACAGACCTGAATTATCTGATTTTATCGAATTTCAATCAATCTGATAAATTTGACATAAGTCACCAATTATTGGAAAAGCACGCTGTATCGTTACAGGAATTTTGTGAACTAGTAAAGGTGATTGGATGGACCTATATAGTTCAAGCTCCCAATAATTATAAAACCCAATATCCTAAATATACAGTTCATAATTTTCAACTCCAAGGCTAATTCACTAAAAGCTTGGAGCTGCACTCTTGAACTATATAGAATTACGAAGCCCGTATAGTTAAATCTCCATAATATATCATGTATCGTATCCCATAGGATTATCCATAATCGGCTTAAGGACAAATTTTGTCTTATCTTCCTTATTATTTTTATCTACGTTCCATTATCTCACCATCATAAATCTTACCATCTAAAGATGGTATACCATTCGGTTACACCTATGTATCCAAATGGTTGAGCGCTTTAGTTTTTTAATTATAGGATAATGCATATAAGAAGATATCACTACTCCTAAAGAGGAGCTATAGATTCCATATCTATAAATAATACATCTACGCTATCGAGAGTCATGCCTCTAATGTACCAGCATGTGTACCACTATTAAAATGTGGGTGTCACCTTTTGGTATATCAAAAGACATAAGTCAAGACAACGAGTCCACTATTCATCTCAAGATTAAGATACAATACAAATGATTGTATAAAGTGAATTAATTTGCAAAGATAGAATTATTAATCCAAATCAATTCACTTTATGTCCCGATCCAACACATCGTCTCCTTTGACAATTTGTCAATGTTTCTATTCACGGAGTCCACCTCCGATGGCCAAGAGAAACCATTTTCCAACAGGCATATAGATAACATAACAATCTTTACATGAATAAAGTGCCCAACTTTATTCCCTCGATTACAAATCTTATGATTTAGACCGTCACCTTAGGAATCATGTCTTCCGCATAATTTGTTCATCATATGCCTAATTCTTAATTGTTTAGACCAACAGCCTTAAACTATTGTTTGCTTAGCATACATTCAACAAATATGAATGTAAAGAGAACAAGTTTTGGTATGTAAATAATAAATGAATTCTTTATTAATAAAAATGTCTCAAAAAACATATGATATTTTTACTCCTTAGGGCATCCACATTTAATGGTTGGGCCCAAGAGTTAGTCCTTATCAGATAAGGCCTTGAAAATTCAAATCAGAATCAAATCAAGACCAATATCTAATAAAATCAGTGTGAAAACAAGTGATTTATTCATCATTCGGTTGACAAGCTGAACTGACAGATTGGCCTACCGAACTTGCTTCATCAGTAGGCCAAACTTAAGGATCAGCCTTTCGAACTTACGATAGATGATCCATGTGAGTCTTTGTTTCCCATTGAAGATTCTTGGGATAGAGCCTCAGTTTTAATTCAAATAACCCAATAGAAAAGTTATTTGATTAAAATAGTCATATCTAGATAATCTCTAGGAAAATAAATATTCCTGATAATTCAACAAGTTTATCTTGAATTAATTTATTCAAAATTAATCCAAACGATAAACAGATATGAATTATCTGATCCCGATAATCCAACAAGTCTATCTTGAATTAATTTATTCACAAAATTAATTCAATTGATAAACAGACATGAATTATCTGATCCTCTCGAATTTTAGCCAATCTAATAATTTGACACAGGTCACCAATTATTGAAAAAGCATGCCGTATCGTTACAGGATTTTTTATGAGCTAGTAGGGGACCTAATGGACCTATATAGCTCAAGCTCCTGATAATTATGGAACCCAATATCCTAGAAACACATTTCATAATTATCAACTCCAATGCTACTCCAGTAAAAGCTTAGAGCTGCATTCTCGAACTATATAGAATTACAATGCCCGTATAGCTAAGTCTCCATGACATATCATAATGTATCGTATCCCCATAGGATTATCCTTAGTCAGCTAAAGGATAAATTTTGTCTTAGCTTCCCAATTATTTTTATCTTACATTCCATTATCTCACCATCAAAAAACTTACCATCCAAAGACAGTATACCACTCGGTTACACCTATGTATCCAAATGGTTGAGTGCTCTAATTTTTCAACTACAAGATAACACATATAAGAGGATATCAATACTCCTGAAGAGGGGCTATGGATTCCATATCTATGAATAACAAGTCTACGCTATCAAGAGTCATGCTTCCAATGTACTGACATGTGTACCACTATTAAAATGTAGATGTCACCCTTTGGTACATCAAAAGACATAAGTTAAGACAACGGGCCCTTTATTGATCTCAGGATTAAGATACAATACATATGATTGTCTAAAGTGATTCAATTTACTGAGACAGAATTATCAATCCAAATCATTTCACTTTATGTCCTAATCCAACACATCGTCACCTGTGACAATATGCCAATGTTCTATTCACATAGTCCACCTCCAATGGTCAAGACAATCCATCTCCTGTTAGAGATATAGACAACGTAACAATCTTTGCATGAATAAAGCGTCTAACTTTATTCCTTCGATTGCAGATCTTATGATTCAGACCGTCACCTTAAAAATCATGTCTTCTGCATAATCTGTCCATCATATGCCTAATTCTAAAAGGTTTAGACTAACAATCTTAGACTTTTTTTTGCCTAACATACATTCAACAAATATGAACATAAAAAGGACAAGATTTGGTATGTAAATAATAAATAAATTCTTTATTGATAAAAATGTCTCCAAAAACATATTACATTTTTACTCCTTAGGGCGTACATGTCTAACATCTACCACCTACTATGCATTGTTACACGTTGATTGTGACAGCTCAAGTAAGATGGTTCAATCTTAAGTATGTGGTGCTAGTAGGTTCTTATAGAAAAATAATATTCTACAAGCATAGTTATCATCGATGGCTACACCACTAAATGAATGGTAAGTTAATGCTTGTTAAAAAGCAAACATTGCATCTACCTCCCCATTATGCTAGAAGACAACAACCTCTGGTTTTAACAAGTAGCTCAATATAATAGAAGAAAACTTCAGGGCTTGCTAGACACCCCTCATCTCCAAGTCCTACTGGCCTTAAGAAGACTACAAGGAGAAGCACTAGTATATCAGTTAGGTCTAAGAAAGGATGGGTAGCACCATGACTAGGAAGGATTTCAAGGCTAGATCATAGCTGAGTTTGAACCATGTTAACCCGCACTAGTAAATAACGTACAGCCACCAGTAGATCAACAAATATGGGAAAATTGGCAACAAAGGTACTATAAGCATATACAAGTTATCTGGGGTAGATATCTTGGAGAGACTTTAGAACGCTATATCATGAGATTTTGCTACACGATACTCTAGATAGTTCCATCAGGGACAACATTACATCAAGTCTGTGACTTATTATGAAGTAAAGTATCAAATGAGATGCAGATGATAGTTTTGCATCCACTTAATTTTCCCAGCTTCAAGCATTTTATAGCTGAGTTATTAAATGCTAAGGAGTAGTTGTTGGCCCCCAATTGAGGACTATCTCATAGACGATGATGATGATTTGCTTGTACCTGAGTACCATCCAAGTCCACCAGAGCCTATTTATGCAAGTGATGATCCATTGGTTGACTCTAGTGAAAAGGGGGAAGAGGACCCTAAAGAAGATCCCATTAATATTGAAATGTTTAATGTAGACTTAAGCTAAAAGGAGATAGATTATCTCATAGCCTTTTTGATGAAATATGTACATGAACCCAGGAAGAAATACCTGTTTGTATATGGATGGCTAACATGCTTAGATATGTGGTGAACCTTTTGACCATGTATATGTGTACCTCCAGTAAGCAGCATCACTCCCGATAGTGGTGTTCATGTATGATCGAAAATCATGATTTCTACTTAAAGAAAAGTTTATGTATATGTTTTGACCTTGTATGTATATGCTATGTTAGCCATACTCAATGCATGGATATGTTTTGTTGACAAAAGCTGTACGTAAGTATAGAGTATGTAATGAAATGTCGTGATGTTTATATGAATGCTTATGTTTTTATTTTAATCGGTATAATGAGGCACTAAAGAATTATAATTATGTTTTTACAAAGCAAATAACATATGTCAATGTGGTTTCAACATTCTATGGTAGGGTTTTGACTAACAACAATGGTATGATCAAGAACAAAGGCAGTGAAAGTTCCATCAAATCTTAAACTTATGAATTTGATTATTAAACTAAAAGAAACGCTCCAAGCTTAGAAGCATGAAATTCAAGGACTTTGTAAGCAGTTGGCTCATCAGAACCAAGTATCACTAGCATGAGAAAATCCTCCACCACTAGCTCCACTAGCACCACAAGCGATCTAGCAGCACCTGCAATTCTCACTGCTCCTACTGAACTAGTAGTTTAAGCTACAAATTTTTATAAGAAATTCTTACCCGTGAAGGTACCAAAATTTGATGGTTCCACTAACCCCTTGGAAGCATATGATTGGCTTACTAATATTGAAAAGTGTCTTAAAGTTCATAGGACTCAATGATTGTGAGAAAGTGCTATACGCGTATTTTTCCCTACACAAAGGACACAAGAAGATGGTAGGAGTTAGTTGAATAGAATAGTAATATGGATGATATGATATCGAATGTTTTTGTAGAAGAATTCAAGGAAACTTACTTTAATATGGGGACTATGGCGGCCCAAAAGAATGAGTTTAACAATTTTCAATGAGGCAATTTGTCTGTAGTAGATCTGTTAAGAGATTCAATTAATTTGTATGCCTCTATCCTAAACTGGTACCTATAGATAGAGAAAGGTTAAAGGATTGTTACTAACGTTTTTCATATATATCATGTTGATTATGGATAGCGAAGGACAACACCTAGGCCTATGGAAGACTGCATTGAGCAAGCATCTCGAGCAAAGTATAGCATTACCCATGACAAGGAACAAAGGGCAAAAATATTCAAAGCTCAAAAGGAAGAAAGAGCCCTAGCAAGGCAGAATTAGGTTTCTTAATCAGAGGCACAAGGTAGCAACACAAGACAAACCCAGAGCAATCAGTTTGGTTGAAATTGTAACAACAATAACAACAACAATAATATAAAAAAGCAGTAGAATCTGAGTAACCAAAGAAAACAAAAAGTTTAACTTCAGAGAAAATGAATGAAGGAACAGTAACCCCATATATGGTCAATGTGGTAAAAGGCATGCAGGTGAATGCAAGATGGGCAACAACAAATGCTTTATATATGGCAAGGAAGGACATTATGCTAACAACTACTTCTCCAACAATCAGAATAAGTTAAACTAGAACCAACAGAGACCATAAATGAAACAACTTCATGCAGTTTAGGCTCCAATTGAAAGTCCTAGTGTGAGTCAAGGCCAACTTGAAGCCCTGAATCCCAATAGGTGAATTTATACATATATAAACAACGAGGCTGAAGTAGGAACCTCTATTATAGTCACAAATTAGACGTCTATAGCCAAAACTAATGTATATATTTTATTTGATTCTAGAGCAACACAATTATTTGCATCACATAAATTTACTAAACAAATAGGGAAGGGGATAGAATGGATCAGACTTTTAAAATCATGCTTTTCTGTGGAGAGGTATTGAGCTTTGATTATTGATTACGTCATATACCAATTATTAAATGCAGAAGAGAGTTGTTTATCAACTTAATAATAATCGATATTTGTGATTATGATGTAATTCTGAGAATGGACTTGTTAGGAAAGTATGAAGCAAAAATTAACTATTGACAACATAGATTCACATTTTAGCTAATTGGGAGCGAGAAGGTTGTTTATACTGGAAAAACCTTTAGGATGCCAAAGGCACTGATATCTACCCTAGAGGGAAAGAAGTTGTTAGATAGTGGATGCGTGGGCTATTTGATTAATTTGGAGAACAAAAATGAAGAAATTAAGCTACGACCAAATGATCTTCCTATAGTAAAGGAGTTTATTAATGTGCCTTCAAACGGACTATGTAGATTATCTCCAAAACAAGAAATTTCATTTGAAATTGAGTTTATGCCCAGCATTGCACCAATTTCTAAGGTACTTTATTGCATGGCTCTAGTAGAACTTAAAGTGCTCTAGACTTAGCTATAAGAGCTGCTAAACAAAGGATTCATCCATCCGGGTTATTCTCTATGAGGAGTACCATGCTAATTGTTAAGAAGAAAGATGGATCCCTATGAATGTGCATAGATTATTGGTAATTGAATAAAATCATGATCAAGAATAAGTATCTCTTCTAAGAGTTGATGATCTGTTTGATCAATTAAAAGGAGTAGTAGTATTTTCAAAGATCAACTTACACTCCAATTATCACTAACTTTGAGTCAAGAATGGAGACATTCTAAAAACAGTGTTATGAGCACATTACAGGCATTATGAGTTTTGCTTAATACCATTTGGATTAACCAACACTCTATAATGTTTATGGATTTAATGAACAGTCTTTAAAGACTATCTTGACAAATTTGTAATTGTCTTTGTAGATGACATCTTGATAAATTCAAAGACTTCAGAAGAGCATGAAGTGCATTTAAGGATCGCAATCCAAATACTAAAAGAGCATCAATTTTACGTCAAATTCTCAAAGTGTGAATTTTGGCTAGAGAAAGTTCACTTTTTAGGACATGTGGTGCATAAAAAGGAGTTTTTGTGGACTCTACCAAGGTTGAAGCCATGAACAAGTGGCCAACTCCAAGGAATGTTACCAAGATCAAGAGTTTTCTTGAGTAAGCAAGCTACTATCGATGTTTTGTTGAAGTATTTTCTAGACTGTGGCACTCCTTATGGCTCTCACTTGGAAAGGAAAAAGATATGAATGGACTAGAAAATGCAAAGAAAGCTTCCAGAGCTAAAGAAAAGGTTTATGAGCACACTGGTTTTAACCATTCTAAATCCAAACCTAGGGAATTTTGTAATCTAAAAGACACATCGAAGATAGGTTTAGGAGCTATAATAATACAAAATGGAAAAGTGATTGCATATGGGTCATGTAAGCTAAAGGACCATGAAAGAAATTATCTGACTCACGATCTAGAGCTTGCAATACTAGTATTTGTGTTAAAGATTTGACGTCACTATCTATATGGAACTAAATGTGTGATTTTCACAAATCACCAGAGTCTCAAGTATATCTTCACTCAAAAGGAGCTCAACATGAGGTAGCATAGATGGCTCGAGTTAGTTAAGGATTATGATTGTGAAATCCTATACCTAATAGAGTAGTAGATGCTCTTAGTTGGAAGGCATCATCAGCTCTTACGGCAATACGACCATTGTTAAGATCCCTTAAGAAGGACTTCAAGAAGTCATGAATTTAGTTAAACACTAAAAGATTAGTTGACTTTTCATTTCAATTGACTATTCTTGAAAACATGAGAACATCAAGAAGCGGATTCTTCTCTACTTAAGACCCAAAATGAAGTCTTGGAGAATAAAAGTATTTAGTGCTTAATTGGATAATTTTATAATTAATTTTCCTATATTTCCTTGCTAATTCTTGAATATTTTGTGTTTTGTAGGAGTTTAAAGGCAAAGATGTAAAAAATGGATGAAATGAGCTAAAGTTGGAGTATAAAATTTCATTTATCCATCTTGGAGGTCAATGGGGGGTAAAAATTGAAGTTTTGGAGATTTTATGTACTAAAATAAGAAATTCCAACTGAATTAGAGCATGCCATAATGCCAAATATCTAGGCGGCCATGCCCAAGTACAAAGAGCAAGTGCTGCTACGATGGGAATTCTTGTAACCATGCAAAGGAGTAGTCAAGTGTGCCCCTGTGTGTGCGAAGAAGAATCTATAGGCATTAGTTTAAGTCTTTAAGTAGCTGCGCCAATCTTCCTTTGCCCCTGCATGCATCCAACAGCTTTCATATGAGGAATTGCACTCCGTGCATGCCCATGAGCTAAAAACTATACCTATGCATGTCCTTCAAGCTTTGGCTTCATGTGTGACCTATTTTGAGCCAAATTTTGCCTCTTTTCACTCTAGAAACCAAAGCCTATAAATAGTACACTTAGAAACACAATTAAGAATAAGTTTTTCATGAAAAAAGAGAGAGAAAAAGAAGGAGAATTCTCTTGGTGCTTACGGAGTTTCGTCTGCATGGAGATTTCTTCCAGATTGTCAAAGATATTTTCTTTTTCTTTCTTTCCTTTGAACTCCAAATATGTTTTTATTTTATTTTTCATTGTTTAATTTCATGAATATGTTAGGCTAAATTTATCTTAGGTTAAGGGTGATTTCAATGCTCTAGACTCAATTATGTGACTCATATTTTAGAATTATTTCTAATTTTTTCAATCATGATTGTTTATGTTCTTCTATTTTTAATTGTTATTATTTTTATTTTATTTTGTTTGCAGTAGCCAGCCAAGTGAAAGAGAATAATTATCTATTGCAAAATTAAGAATTCTCATGCCATAATTGTCTTCATTTTCTAATTGCAAGGGGCTTTTGTTAATTACATTGAGGACCGTAACCTAGATTGAACAATCCAAGCTTGTGTGTTTGTTATTTAGATCTTTTTTAACCTATCTTTCTTGACGTAATGCTTCTATTGAACTAAACATAGAGATCTTATTCTAGGTTATTTAAGAGAAAATGATTAATTACAAAGCTTGTTTTGCTTAATAACTAATTAAGGAAATATTGGAATAACAAAGCTTATTGTTATCTACAGTTAGTAGTTTCGATAAGAAATTAAGAATATTTTTTTGTTCAATTACATAATTATTGTCTAGTAGTGGCAAATGAACCTTTAACCCCGTTTCATCATTATTGTTTAAAAGTCATCCTATTAGTTTTGTTTTATTTTTTTTTCTTTGTGTTTATTAACTTAGTTAATTTTTTCAAAAATCCCCATCTATTTGCTTTGATAATTAATAACTTACTAATTAATCTCAATCCTCTACGAGAAGGACTCGTACTCACTACTACATTGAATAACAACTACAATTAAATTAGGGATTAATTTGGGTGACCCCTAAGACATACAAGGAATTGGGAGTTTAGCATCTCAAAAGATAGCATCCTTTATTATAAGGGCAGATTATGTGTCCCTAATTAGGAAGATTTGAGGAAGCAATTATTAAAAGAAACTCATGAGACACCGTATTGTGTTCATCCTAGAGCAACAAAGATGTACAAGGGCTTGAAGGAAAATTTTTGGTGGCATGGAATGAAAAATGACACTATCAAGTTTGTCAGCAGATGTCTCACATGCTAGAAGGTGAAAGCTAAACACTAGTGCCTCACAGGACAATTATAGAGGATTGCAATCCCATAATGGAAATAGGACTAGCTAACCATGGACTTTGTAATCGGGCTACCTATAACCTCTGGAGGACCAAAGGAAAATTGTTTGGTACCATAACGTGTAGGTTTTAACAAGGATCAAAACTCTCAAAAGGATCTTGGACGAACTCAAACATTTTCAAGATGTCTTATCGTATTTACCATTTTGAAAATGGGTTATTTATATTTTCATACCTTGTATTTTAGTGTTATTCAAAAAGTATACCTTTGGTTTTTAATCTCATTAATGGTATACTATCAGATTTCATTTAATACTTAAATCTATACCTTTTTTGGTTAAATTTTATTTTGACAAATAAAAAACTAAAATACCTTAAAGAGAAAAATAAAAAAATCTAAGAATTAAAAAAAAATTAGAATTTATTTCTTTAATAACACAAAACAATCAAAATGAAAGAAAAACTCTCATAGTTCGTCTCTTGGAATCCTGGGAGGGGGAAGGCCTAGTTGTTTCAAGACAGATTAGAGGAAGGGGAAGGCTTCACTATCAGGATTTGGCTCAACTAGTATGAGGCATAGTGTTGAAAATTTGGAGGAACGTCTGGGACATTTGGGTGTGCAAGAGGTGTAGAATGGATTGAAATTCATTAGAGATTTCCCATTTGGGTTCATTTTTGATTTAGAATCCCAAAAGAATCCCAAATGGAAAATCTAGTTCCTCATCCAAGATCAATATCTAGTTTAATCCCAAAAACATCATAGCTTAGAATGAAATCGTGTGATTCTAACTGTTGGGTCTTTGAACTACTTCAAAGATCAAAATCTGGTGTTGATTAAGAAAAGATATAGATAAATATGTATCAAATGTAATTTGATAGTATATGTTTGATGAGATCAAAAATCAAAGGTATACCTTTTGAATATCCTTAAAATACTAGGTACAAAAAGATGAATAACTCTTTAAAAATCTCATGATTAAATTTTGTAAAATTCATAAATCAAAATTTGTTCAAAATTGGTGGAAATATTATTTCATGAATGGTGACAATTTTGGTGAGATCTACAACTTTCGTTTTGGGGGAGTTTTGACCTGATTTGCAATGGGCAGATTTGAGAATGCCTTTTTTCAGCTTGATCTGGTTAGAATTTGAAGAAAATTTCTCCATGAAAAATTTTTATCTCGACATTTCCAATAAATTAAATGTTAAGCTTGAAAACCAATTCAATCTCTAAGTTTCTCAAAAGCTTAGATTTTTAAAAAGTGTTGCACTAAGTGTTGCAACATCTTAAATTGCAAACTTTGTTTCTAGAGCATGAAATCCCAAACTAAGCTTAACAACCACTTCCATAATCACTTAATACATCCCATAAATAATTAAAACATAAACTTTAAACAAAATTTAGATGGTTAGAGTTTTAGCTAGAGTTCCCAAAATACAAGATCACTTGTTCTTAGTGTGGGTGGCCTTTAAAAGAACTTAATCTCAAGAGCAAAACATAGGTGATTAAATTCTAACATAAAACCTAAACTTTGACAAAAAATCACTTGGCAAAGTTTGAGATTTTTCCTCAAACCCTTGAATCTGCACAAAACTCCTTGATTTTGCTTCTAATGGTGATTTGAGGACTTGATTCGACAAGATTTAGAGATATAGACTTAGAGGGGTGGGAATTTTTGTGAAGATATTGTAGAGAAATTTTTTGGCCTAGGGGCTTAACTTTGGAGAGGAAAAAGAAAATGAATTTTCAAGTTAGTCCTTGGGTACTTATAGAACTTGAGCTAAGGTCTAAATTCTAATAAAATTTTTGCCAAAAAGCCCCCTTGAAAAACTAGATTCATTTGGAGAATAAGGGAAAATTTTGTGCAATTTTAGAGGTCTAAATGGATATGGACATTTGAATTTTTGTACACCTAGTCTACCTGTTTTACTTTAGCAGTCCAATTCTAACCAAAATTGTATTTTTCTTGTTCTAACAGTACTGTGTGGAAAGGATATTTTTCTTTTCAGTCCAAAAATATCCCTATACAATGTGTACCCATACTGTTTAATTCCCATCAATAATAGTTTATCTATTTGTGTGGGAACTAATTTTGTATAATTTTATCGTGTTGCTCCCTACACTACCCGAGTGTTTCTTTATACTGAATACTAACACTTGATGGTCCACAAATAGAAAAATCTGCAACAATTTATCTAACTGGTATAATATCAACTTTTATACTGCATAGGACTTTGGTATAATATTTTAATCATATTATCCCATATTTAATTCATGGGTACTTTTATCACGAAAACTTGGATTTTTAACTTAATCCATGTGATATTAATTTTGCCTTTTAAGGCATTTAACAAATTTTTGAGTATTTAACTCACAACATTTACACATATAAAATACACCTTAATTCACAAAAATTTTGCACACAAAATACACAAGAACTTTCATTATATCTTTATCATATAATTTTTTATTATCAAAATATTTAAATTTTTCTAATGAAATTCATTGTTCAAATCTCAATTGAAACTAATGAATCTTTTGGATATTATAATAGCAGTGTAGCGAAGGGAGATCAAACAGAGTGATGCTAGCATCATAGAGGAGACAATGGAATGATGGCAAAGCTAGGAAGGAGAAGGAGAGAAAACCATTCGGAGTCATATCGACTCATTCAACATAGAGAGCAAAGGGCTTAGCAGTCGTGCTCAGGGAGAGATTATTGGAGGTGGTAGGTATGATGGTTTAACGAACAATGAAGGAGGAGAGGGAGAGAGAAGAAAAAGAGAATACAAGGAGGATAGGGGTATTTTGGGAACTCTTAACTTTTATATCCTAACGATGCTATTAATTTCCTTTTAATAAAATTATGCTATTAATTATTATCCTCTTATTTAAATGTAATATTTTCCTCATTTTCTTTTTCCATTTTTTTATTGTATATCTTCAATTAAATTTTCCATAAGACCTAACTTATATTAATCCAGCCTGATAATACTCTACTACAATTGCATTGAGTTAATTGAATTTTAACCAATGAAAAAACATATAATATAATCAATAGAGAAAGGAATTGAATCTTAAAAATATGGAAAAAAATAAAAAATAAAAAAAAAGAACAAAGGTGTTGAAATTGAAGGGTGCTCATCACCATTAACTCAGGTCATACCCAAGTCCATTTTGCCACCCCCTTCAGCTTTAGCTTTGGCTTTGGCTTTGCCAGCATACTCCTTCCTTACCATCTAAAAGCACCAGAAACTGTACATGCATAGTGAGTGAGGCAAAAACCTCCTTTCCTCTCTCTCCACCTCTATCCATCATGTTCACCAAAATTCCCTCACTCTCTCCACAACTCATACACACCAAGCGTTTTTTATGAAATTTCAAAGAAGAAAGGAATGAAAAAGGTGATTCTCTCTTAATGATTTAGTGAATGAAAAAAAAAATTTTACATATATGATGGTTGGAGACAAAATTTGTAACAAACTTCCAGCTCATTATTCACAAAAGAAAGAAAACAAAAAATGAAGAAAAGGGAAAATAGGAGAAAAGCCTAATAAACTTCATTTGTTTACAATGACAGCACATAATTCTAACACTTCCCCTTAAGATGGAGAATCTATATTGAGGATTCCCATCTTGAGAAGAAGAAAGTTGAATTGAGTAGGAAATAGAGGTGTCGTTAATAAATCTGCAAGCTGATGTTGTGAAGAAACATGGAGAGTCTTCAACAATCTACTTTGAATCTTTTCTCAAACTAGGTCACAAATGTTGGGTTTTGTTGGATTTTATGATTCAAATAAGTGACGTAAATCAAAATTAATTCCCACAAAACCCTTGTAGGATCCATGCAATTCGATTAAATTGATAAGAAAGTCATAAAATCTTACCAGGATGACAAAAGGGGCAAGATTGCTGGAAGGATGAGAGTAGGTTCACTCTGGTAACACCCTAACTCGAGCTTTTCATATTCAGGATCGGATTCAAATGTTCTTACTTAGAGCAACGTGCTCTGTAGGTATCCACACAAACAGACTCTCTCAAAAATTGAATTGGCGTGTTAGCACCTTCTCCTTGTGTTAAATGACTCTCTCTAGTTTTAGGATTTTTAATGTTTTTGCCTTTTAGAATAAGAGAACGCTTTTTCTCTTCTAATTCAGTCAAAAACCCTAAAATAGATATATATATATATATATATTAACTTCAAGAAAGAGTCAGATTTTAACTAGGGTAAACTGTAATTTTAATATGATTCATAGAATCTAGACAATGTCAAATTTAATGAACCTAGACATATCTAGTACATCGAATGTAGACATTATTAGGTTCATTGAACCTAGACACAATAAACCTAAAATTTGTTTTTGGATGTTCTAAGTGTGTGACCCTATTGGTTCACATAACGTTAGTAGTGGGCTTGAAATTCTATTTTTGGCCCACAAATCATAAGCGGCCTCTAGCAAGACATTATGATTACCCAAGTTATGCGAATGTCAATAATCTAATATAACCTAATATACAATAAGTATTAAAGTCCTTTTGTCACTAGATACCTTGATTGAACATAAGGCATGGTTTATGTCATCCTTATACTATTCAATCACATTATTTTTCAATCTTAAGTAGACTAATATTGATAACCCTTATCAATTCATTCTAATATGGCCATATATTTTTCTTCAATCTAACTTATCGAGGGGCCCATAGATATCTTTCTTGTAATAAATGAGGGACAAATTCTTTCTTAATTACTCACATTCCTTACGTGATTCACTCTATAGCCAACAACAATCTATTCCATTATCCTGTTAAAGATAACATTAGAATGTGTGAAAATATAGAACTTGTCATGTAGGAAACAATGATGATTTTAGGTCAGAAGACTAGGATAATACTATTGTGATGAGAATCACTTATGATAATTATCCGTGCAGTATTGTCATAGCAGAGCCAATACATCATATCTCAAATATGTACATATGAGTTGACTTAGTATCTCATACACATGATTAGTAAAACATAATCATCAGTCAAACTTCATACTAGTCTTCATTCATTATTATCCCAATAATAATGACCAACTAGGGATAATTTAGAATAGAATTCAATTTTAACCTAAGAGTTTTACTATCAAGTCACATACTTGATGACCTTAGGCAGAATTAACTATTTATAGAATTAGAATAAAAAACAATAATGAAAATTCCTCTTTATTAATAAAATGAAAATGTAACGAAGTCAAAATGTGGTCATTACATAATTGGCCTAGGGCACATCACTAACAACAATCTATCTCTATGTGTTTAGTCCTTTCATGAAAGACAAGATTGGCAGCAATGTGTAGAGCAGCTTGTTTATCACAGAACAATACCATTAGTTTAGAATGATTGATGGCTAAATCCTTAAGCAATGAGAGCAACCACATTATTTCACATGTGGCATTGGCCATGGAATGATACTCGGCCTCCGTAGAAGACCTAGAGACTGTGTGTTGCTTCTTTGAATTCCAAGACACCAACGAGCCTCCAATGAAAGCACAGAAGACCTAGAGACTATGTGTTGCTCCTTAATAGGAGTCCATAGTTTTTGTTTGCTGTTCAAAAGTTTCCAAAATCCCCTTGCCATTATGTTATGGCTTGGCCTCCAAACATGTCTTCAAGATTATCTATGATCTGCTTCGTAGTCTCATACTCTTCATGTTGAGCCTATAGCATTCATGCTAGCCATAATATAATAGTAGGCTTGATCATTGGCATCTTTCTAGTGATCATACGCTTAGATTTGCTCATTAATGGATTCCCCAGTAGGTCTGGGAGGACACGGTGTTGTTAGCACAAATTTCAGTTTCTTAAAGGATAAGACGTTATTCAAGTTCCTCTTCCAATCATTGTAATTCTCACCAATTAATTGGTTTTTATCGAGTATCAAAGATAAAGCATTTTTAGATAGTTTAATCTACAATAAAGATTCATATACCAAACATAAGCAAACATTCCATAATAGTTTAGTAAGAAAATACAATCAAGCAAACAAATAATTGTGTTTATGTGTCAAAACCTTGAAAAATCACATCCTTATAACGATAATTCCTAACTCAGAATTTAAAAAGCTACCTAGGGGAGACTTGCCAAATTCAAATAGGTATATGCAATCTAGGACCTGTCTGATCCAATATATATTAATAATCATTTTCTTTGGCCATTAATTTTATTAACAGAACTTCTAGGGAAGGTTAATAATAAAATTAACTTGAGTGCATAACCATCGTTTCAACTATTTTTTCCATGGTTTATAATTACTACCTAGGGGTGAGCAATGATAAATCCTGCTAAAATAAATTATCCTTTGGGAGGTCTAACCTAGTACATGATAAAATCCTTTCCTACAGGTCGAGACCACTATGTGGTACTTATGGACCAATGATAGAGGCTATAAGTCCTCTCTTCGAAAACTTTCTCCCACTCTATTTTTTAAAAACCAAGGTCTTATTTTAAAATGTATGAACAATTGCTAATGAGCAATATTTCCTACTCTATATGACATGTTATCAACATACATGGCAAATCATATTATAATACAAATAAGCAATACGATCATGCAAAGTCACAAGCAAAATAATAATAAATAGCCATAATATTATGGTTCCATCATAGAAAAAAGATAATAAAGATTACAAAAGATCAATTGAATCATATTATCGATTCTTCATACTTGTATTCTCAAGTTGTATACGTCTTCATGTGGCATCCATCTTTGAGCCTTCAATCCTGCGTGGTTCAAATACTTCATTTTTTCAGTCATCACAAAATTTTATGTTTCTCAAAATTGTCTCAAAAATCAAATCAAAACTACACCAAAAAATGCACTTTTTCTAAAAAAACTACATCTCTTTATAAGCCTGTCGATCTGTGTCATCGGCTTGCCAATTATAACCCATTGACTGCTACTAGAGTTGGCTGAATCCTGCCCCATAGATGGCCTGCTGAACTAGAAGTTTGGCCTACTACCAGAGCTCGCTGAATCCTACCTTGCAGACGGCCTCCTAAACTAGAAGTTCCATTGCCGATCTACAACCATTAGCCTACAAAACCTAAGAGTTTGGCCTACCGACCAAGTTGAATTCATGTTTTTAAGTAGTTTTTGTTGGAAAATCAATAAGTAGTGGAAATTTAAAATTTTTTTACACCAAAGTATTTTCCAAAACACAAGTTTGACACGCGATATATATAAATTAAGAAGATCTTATTAACCTTGTATACCAAAGAGCTCCCGTAATCTATAAAGAGAATAGTGCTCCAAAAGAGCTACAACCAACTGGACTTCTTTGCTATTCTCTATCCATGATCAGAGTGCGTGTGAGCACACGTCGTACAGCTCTTCCCCGATGACTCTCCTTCCAACCAATTGAGAAATACCTAAAACTATCGTTTATGATTTGTGAACAATAGTTCTTTCAGTGAGTTTAATAGACTCACAGAATAGAGTGCTCACTCTTGATCTCTCAACTTATCTCAATAACTTATGAGTCTCACTCTCTATTTATAGAAGTTAGACCCTAGGCTTAGTCCTTATCAGATAAGGCCTCAAAAATTCGAATCAAGATCAATATCTAATAAAATGGCGTAAAAGCGCGTGATCAAATTATCGTTCGGTCGGCCTACCGAACTGGCAGATCAACTTGAATAAAGCCTCAATTTTAATTCAAATAACCTAATAGAGAAATTATCTTATTAAAACAACCATATCTAGATAATCTCTAGGAAAATATATATTCTCGATAGTTCAACAAGTTTATCTTGAATTAATTTACACAAAATTAATTCAACTAATAAACAAATATTAATTATTTGATCCTATTGAATTTTAACAAATTTGATAATTTAACATAAGTCACCAATGTATTGAAAAAGCACGCCGTATCGTTATAGGATTTATTATAAACTAGTAAAGAAGACCTGATGAACTTATATAGTTCAAGCTCCTGATAATTATAAAACCCAATATCCTAGACATGCATTTCATAATTATCAACTCTAACACTACTCCACTAAAATCTTAAAGCTACACTCTTGAACTATATAGAATTATGAAGCTCAAATAGCTAAGTTTCTATGACATATTTTAATATATTGTATCCCCGTAAGATATCTATAATCGGCTTAAGAATGAATTCTATCTTACCTTCCCGATTATTTTTCTCTTACATTCCATTATCTCACCATTAAAAAACTTACCATCTAAAGCCAATATACCATTTAGGTACCCCATGTATCCAAATGGTTGGGCGCTCCAATCTTCTGATTACAGGATAACGCATATAAGAGGATATCATCAACTCCTAAAGAGGAGCTATGGATTTCGTATCTATAAATAACAAGTCTACGCCATTTAGAGTCATGTCTCCAACATACCGGAATGCATACCAACATAAATTGTGCATGTCACCATTTGGCATATCAAAAGACATAAGTCAAGACAGTGGGCCCCTTATTCACCTTAGGATTAAGATACAACACATATGATTGTCTAAAGTGAATTGATTTACTGAGACAGAATTATTAATCCAAATCAATTGTACTTTGTCCTGATCCAAGACATTGTCCCCTATGACAATGCACCAATGTTTCTATTCACGAAGTCCACCTCCGATAGCCAAGACAAAATATCTCCCTTTAGGGACATAGATAACATAACAATCTTTACATGAATAAAGTGCCCAACTTTATTCCCTCGATTACAGATTTTATGATTTAGATTGTAACCTTTAAAATCATGTCCTTCACATAATCTGTCCATCAGATGCCTGATTCTAAAGGCTTAGATCGGTAGTCTCAGAATTTTGTTTGCTTATCATACATCTAACAAATATGAACGCAAAGAAGACAACAATTTGGTAAATGAATAATAAATAAATTCTTTATTGATAAAAAAGTCTACAAAAACATATTATATTTTTACTCCTTAAGGCATACATGTCTAACAATCTCCCACTTGCATTAAGTAAGTAAATATGACAAATCCCGCATCCCCATAGCTTCCACATGCCTTTCAAAAACTCTCGCAGTTATGAATGGATTAGTTAAATTATCCTCGTATGCAATTTTGCATATACCAACATGCCTGCCCTTAATGAAGTCCTTTATCATATGATACTTCCGATCAATATGCTTATTCTTGTTACAAAATCTTGGTTCCTTAGCATTAGCTATACCCCTACTGTTATCACAATATCGCGATACCACTTTATGCATACTAAGAACTATCTCAAAATCCTCAAGGAACTTACAGAGCCATACTACTTCTTTCGAAGCATCACTAGCTGCCACATATTCAGCCTCCATCGTTGAATCTAAAGTGCAATTTTTCTTGACACTTCTCTAAACAATGGTATTGCCGCCTAGAGTAAACACAAAACCTAAAGTTGATCTTCTCGAATCTAGATAGGATTAGAACTCCAAGACAGTGTATCCTAGAGTTGTTAAATCCTCACCTGAATACATAAGCATAAACCCTCGAGTCCTTCTCAGGTACTTGAAAATATGCTTAACCGTAACCTAGTGGTTCAATCTTGGATCAGACTAAAATCGACTTACAATCCCGACTACATCATTAATATCCAATTGTGCACAAAGTATGGCATACATGAGACTACCCACTGTCGAAGCATAAGGCACCTTCTTCATGTATTATCTTTCTTCATCAGACTTTGGCAAGTCTTTCTTACAAAGAGTAATTCTAGACCTAGATAGTTGCCCACCTTTCTTGGAATCCTACATTGTATTCTTTTTGAGAATTTTATCTTTGTAGCTTGCTTGGGATAAAGCTATTATTCTATTATTCCTATCCTAAAAGATCTAAAAATCAAGAACATAATTAGCTTCACCCAAGTCTTTCATATCACTGCTTGGTCAACCATAATTTGACCGCTAACAACGCCCCAACATCATTACCAATTTGTAGAATGTCATCTACATAGAACAGTAGAAAAACTATCTTCCTATCCTTAATGTGTTTGTAAGCACATGGTTCATCCACATTTTATGCAAACCAATAAGTCTTGATCACCTGATCAAATCTTATGTTCTAAGAATGGAAAGCCTGCTTAAGTCTATAAAATGACTTTAGCAGCTTACAAACCTTACTCTCCTGACCCTTAGTCTTAAACTCGTCTAGCTGTTCCATATATATGGACTCATCAAGATAGCCATTTAGAAAGGCCATCTTAACATCCATCTGTCAAATCCCGTAGTTAAGAGTGGCAGCCATGGACAAGAGAATGCGGATGGACTTAAGCATGGCTACAGGCGAAAAGGTTTCCTCATAATATATTTCTTCCTTTTGTGTGTATCCCTTACCTACAAGTCTAGCCTTATAGGTTTTGACTTTTCTATCTACTCCTCTCTTACTCTTATAGATCCACTTACACCTTATAGGTTTTACTTGGAAAGATCTATAAGTTCTCAGACCCGATTAGTCTCCATATACTACATCTCTGTGTTCATAGCCTTTGTCTAGAGTTTCGAATCAACATCCTCCATCGCCTCTTCATAAGTGTAAGGATCATTGTCATGTTCAACCGGTTCAGCCAAAAAGGCCTCACCATTGAACATATACCTCTCGGGTGTTGGAAAAATAGTACGTAGTAGAATTTTAAAATTTTTATATAAGAGTATTTTCCAAAACACAAGTTTAACACACTAAATGCATAAATTAACCAAATCTTACTAACCTTTGAATACTGAAGAACTCCCGCAATCCGCGAAGAGTAGTAACATTTCAAAAGAGCCTCAACCAATTGGTTGTGTTTGCTATTCTCTATTCATGATCAGAATGAGTGTGGGCTCACTCATTTAGCTTTTTTTTAGGTGACTCTCCTCCCAACCAATTGAGAAATACCTAAAGCTATAATTCGTGATTTGTGAATGATAGCTCTCTAGGGAGTTTTAGAGTCTTACTAACAGAGTCACACTATAGATTTTTTAACTAATCTAAATAATAATGAGACTCACTCCCCTTTATATAGAGGTTGGACCAAAGAGTCAGTCTCTTTTAGATAAGGCCACAAAAATTTCAATCAGAATCAATATTTGATAAAATCCACATGAAAACATGTAATTCTTTTATCACCCAGTCGACAGGCCAAATTGGCAGATCGGCCTGCCAAACCTCCTCAATTGGCAGCCGAACTTAAAGATCAGCCAGCCGAACCTTTGATAAAAAATCCCTATGAATCTTTATTTCCCACCCGAGGTTCTTAGGATAGCGCCTTAGTTTTAATTCAAATAACCCAATCGAGAAGTTATCTAATTAAAATAGTCATATCTAGATAATCTCTAGAAAAAATAAATATTCCTAATAATCAAACAAGTTTATCTTAAATTAATTCAAAATTAATCCAATAGATATAAATTATCTGATCCCGGTGATTCAACAAGTTTATCTTGAATTAATTTTATCACAAAATTAATTCAATTGATAACAAATATAAATTATAGGATTTTATCGAATTTTAGCCAATCTGATAAATCTGACATAAGTCACCAATTATTAGAAAAGCACATTGTATCGTTATAGGTTTTTTGTATTCTAGCAAAGATGATTAAATGGACCTATATAGTTCAAGCTGTCGATAATTATGAAACCCAATATCTTATATATACATTTCATAATTACCCACTCCAACACCACTCCACTAAAAGCTTAGAGCTGCACTCTCGAACTAGATAGAATTACAAAGCCCATATAGCTTAGTCTCTATGCAATATCATAATGTATCATATCCCTATAGGATTATCCATAACCGGCTTAAGGACAAGTTTTGTCTTACCTTCTTGATTATTTTTATCTTATATTCTATTATCTCACTATCGAAAAACTTACAAACCAAAGACAGTTTACCATTTAGTTACACCTTTGTATCCAAATGGTTGAGCATTCTAGTTTTTCAATTATGGATAATGCATGTAAGAGAATATCACTACTCCTAAAGAGGAGTTATAGATTCCATATCTATGAATAACAAGTCTACGCTATCAAGAGTCATGCCTTCAACATACCGGCATGCATACCACTATAAAATGTGGATGTCTTTGGTACATCAAAAGATATAAGTTAAGTTAACGGGCCCACTATTCATTTCAAGATTAAGATACAATACAAATGATTGTCTAAAGTGAATTGATTTACCAAGACAAAATTATTAATCCAAATCAATTCACTTTATGTCCTGATCTAACACATTGTCACCTATGAAATGTACTAATGTTTCTACTTATGGAGTCCACCTCTGGTGGTCAAGACAAACCACCTCCTGTTAGGGATATAAACAACATTACAATCTATTCATGAATAAAGTGCCCAACTTTATTTCCACGATTGTGAATCTTATGATTTAGACTATCACCTTAAGAATCGTGTCTTTTGTATAATCTAACCATCATATACCCAATTTTTAAAGGTTTAGAACGACAGTCTCAAACTTTTTTTTAATACACATTCCATTGGAAAAATAGTACGCAGCAAAATTTTAAAAAAATTATATTAGAGTATTTTTCAAAACACAAGTTTGACATGCTATATGCATAAATTAATCAAATTCTACTAACCTTTGTGTGCCAAAAAGCTCCTACAATCAGTAAAAAGAAGTAACGGTCTAGAAGACCTTAATCAACTGGCCTTCTTTGCTATTCTCTATCCACGATTAGAGTAAGTGTGGGCTCACATATGCAGCTCTTTCACTAGGTGACTCTCCTTCCAACCAATTGAGAGAACCCAAAGCTAGTGTTCATGATTTGTGAACAAGAGCTCTTAGGGAGTTTTCAGATTATCACTAGCAAAGTATCACTCTTAATCTCCCAATTGATCTGAATAACTTAAAAGATTCACTCCCTATTTATAGAGGTTAGGTCTAGGTCAGTCCTTATCAAATAAGGTCTCAAAATTCGAATCAGAATCAAATTCGGATCAATATTAGATGAAATCTGCACAAAAACGCATGATTTTTTATTCGCACATAAGCAGGCCGATCTGCCTAACCGGCAGGCCAAACTTGCCCCATCGACAAGCCAAACTTAAGGATCGGCATGCCAAATTGCCGAAAAAAAATCTCAACGAATATTTTATTTTCCACTTGAGATTCTATAGGTTAAAGCCTCAGCTTTAATTCAAACAACCCAATAAAGAAGTTATCTAATTAAAACAACTTTATTTAGATAATCTCTAGGAAAATAAATAGATTCCTAATAATTTTACAAGTTTATCTCGATTTAATTTATCCGAAATTAAATCAACTGATAAACAGACAAGAATTATCTGATACTAATAATTCAACAAGTTTATCTTGAATTAATTTTTTCACAATATTAATTCAACTGATAAACAAACATGAATTATTTGACTCTTTTGAATTTCAACCAATCTAATAAATCTGACATAAGTCACCAATTATCGAAAAAGCACACTGTATCGTTATAGGATTTTATGAGTTAGCAAAAGGGATATGATGAACCTATATAGTTCAAGCTCCCGATAATTATGAAACCCAATATCCTAGATATACATTTCATAATTATCAACCCCAATGCTACTCCACTAAAAGCTTGGAGCTACACTCTCAAACTATATAGAATTACGAAGCTCGTATAGCTAAGTCTCCATGACATATCATGGCGTATCGTATCTCCATAGGATTATCCATAATCTGCTTAAAGACAAGTTCAGTCTTACCTTCCCGATTATTTTTATCTTATGTTCTATTATCTCACTATCAGAAAACTAACCATCCAAAGACAGTATAGCATTCAGTTACACCTATGTATCCAAATGGTTGAGCGCTCCAGTTTTTCAATTACAGGATAACGCATATAAGAGGATATCACTACTCCTAAAGAGGAGCTATGGATTCCATATCTATGAATAATAGGTCTACGCTATCAAGAGTCATGCCTCCAACATTTTGACATGCATACCATTATTAAAGTGTGGGTATCACCCTTTGGTATATCAAAAAGACACAAGTCAAGACAACAGGCCCACTATTTATCTCAGGATTAAGATACAATACAAATGATTGTCTAAAGTGAATCGATTTGCCAAGACAGAATTATTAAACCAAATTAATTCACTTTATGTCCCGATCCAACACATTGTTACCTATGACAATGTGTCAATGTTTCTATTCACGGAGTCATCCTCCGATGGCCAAGACAAACTATCTCCCAATAGGGATATAGACGACATAACAATCTTTACATGAATAAAGCATCTAACTTTATTCCATCGATTGTGGATCTGATAATTTAGAGTATCACCTTAAGAATCGTGTATTTCGCATAATCTGTCCATCATATGCCCAATTCTTAAAGGTTTAAACTGACAGTCTCAGACTATTGTATGTTTAACATACATTCAACAAATATGAACATAGAGAGGAAAAAATTTGGTATATAAATAATAAATGAATTCTTTATTGATAAAAATGTTTCCAAAAATATATTACATTTTTACTCCTTAGGGCATATATGTCTAGCACATTCAACAAATATGAACGTAAAGAGGACAAAATATGGCATATAAATAATAAATAAATTTTTTATTGATAAAAATGTCTCCAAAAAAATATTACATTTTACTCCTTAGGGTATATATGTCTAACAATCTCCCACTTGCACTAAGTTAGTAAATATGAAAAATCTCGCATCGCCATAGCTTCCACATGCCTCTCGAAGACTCTTCAAGTAAGTGTCTTCATGAATGGATTAGCTAAATTGTCCTCTAACGTGATTTTACACACTGTGACTTTTTCGCCCTCGACGAAGTCCTTTATCACATGATACTTCCAATCAATATGCTTACCCTTCTTGTGAAATCTTGGTTCATTAGCTTTAGTTACCACTGCACTGTTATCAGAGTATAGCAATACCACCTTATCCATACTAGGTACTACCTCAAGATCCCCAAGAAAATTGCAGAGCCACATTGTTTCTTTCGAAGCATCACTAGCTGCCACATATTCAGCATCCATTGTTGAATCCGAAGTGTAATCTTGCTTTACAGTTCTCCAACTAATGGCACCACTGCCCAGAGTAAACACAAAACGCAAATTCGATCTCCTAGAATCCAAACAGGATTAGAAATCTGAATCAATATATCCTAGAGGAGTTAAGTCCTCACCTGAATATACAAGCATATACCCTCGAGTCCTTCTTAAGTACTTGAAAATATGCTTTACTACAACCCAATGGTTCGTGCCCAGATCTGCCTAAAATAGACTTACAATCCCGATTGCATAACAAATATCCAATTGTGTACAAAGCATGGCATACATGAGACTACCCATAGCCGAGGCATAAGGCACCTTCTTCATGTATTTTCTTTCTTCCTCAGACTTTGGAGAGTCTTTCTTACAAAAAGAGTAATTCCAGACCTAGATGGTTGCCCACCTTTCTTGGAATCTTGTATTGCAAACCTCCTGAGAATTTTATCTATATAGTTGACTTGTGACAAAGCTATCATTTGGTTCTTTCTATCCTGAAAAATCTAGATATCGAGAAAAAAATTAGCTTCACCCAAGTCCTTCATATCAAACTGCTTTGTCAACTGTAATTTGATTTATGTCAATGCCTCAACATCATTGCTAATTAGCAGATGTCTTCTACATAGAGTAGCAAAAAAAATACCTTCCCATCCTTAATGTGTTTATACACACATGATTCATCAACATTTTATGAGAACCCATAAGTTTTGATCACTTAATCAAATCTTATGTTCCAAGAATAGGAAGTTTGCTTAAGTCCATAAATTGACTTTAGCAGCTTACAAACCTTACCCTCCTGACCCTTGACCTTGAACCCGTCTAGTTGCTCTATATAAATGGACTCATTAAGATACTGAATGTTTATCGGTCCACAAACATCAATATGCATATGTTCTTGAAACCCTTCGGCCCTATTGCCCTTAGACCCAAATGGTCTTTTAGCCATTTTGCCCTCCAAACAAGATTCACATTATGGTATAGGTTCCACCTTTAAGTCACTTAAAGGTCCATCCCTACCAACCTTTTAATCCTATTTAGGTTAATATGACCCAGTCATAAATGCCTAAGATAAGTCTTATTAGAGTGAGAAGTTTTAAGTCCTTTAGAGTTATTATCATTAACCTCAGTGTTCAGTAGTAAGCCTACCTTAGGTTTGATAAAATATAGATTATTTTGCATCCATCCAAAATAGATAAAAGATTTTTTTTTTACAAATTACTACTTTATTATTAAAAGAAACTACATAAGAGTCATTAAATAAACAAGCTACATAAATTAAATTCCTTTTCAATTTAAGAACATAAGAACAATCTCACAAAATTAAATTCCTATAATTATCAAAATAAAGATGGATGTCTCCTATTGCTTCAGCTAAGACCAAGGATCCATCGCCTATCCGAAGTGTGAAGTCTTTACGAAGCAGACTTTCTCATTTCACCCCTATAAAGAAACACAAACATGATTAGTTACACTAGAATCTATGACCCAAATGTCACTGGATTCCTTAACCAAATAAGTTTCTAAATATAGAAGATCATACCTACCTCTTTGAGAAAGGAAGTCCTTGCAATTCTTCTTAATATACTCGACCTTCCCATAGATGAAGCATTTAAGCTTCTTTGGGTTCTTTTTCTTTTTCTCCTTCTTGCTCTTGTTGTTAGTATTAATAAAAGACTTCCTGTTCTTGGCTCGTTGCTTCTTTCCATTCCCAGGGTTAGGATTGGAACCAAAAGCAGCCGCTAAGTTGGCCTCGTCACTAGCAGGAGATTCCTAGATCAGCAATTCAAACCCCTAAAACTACTTCATCAGCTTTGTTAAGGTCATATCCTGCCTATTGCTCAAATTGGAAGTAGCTCCAAAATGAGATAAACTCCTTAGACAGAGTCCCAGAGACCATAGTCATCTAAGTTTCAACATTGATGTCAGCTCCATTGGTTTGTGCCTTAGGGAGGTAACCCATGACCAACATCATGTGCTCCTTTACAGATGTCCCCAGTCTTTGCTTATAGTTTAAAGGTTTTTGAAGCTCGCCTTGCCGCTTAGTTAAGGTCTGGCCTCCAAATATGTCTTCTAGATTATCCAAGATCTACTTAGCAGTCTCATAATCCTCATGTTGAGCCTGCAGGATGTTGTTCGTGCTGGCCATAACATAGTAGCAGGCTAATCATTTGCATCTTTTCGACGATCGTACACTTGGAATTGCTCATTAGTTGAGTCTCCTGTAGGCTCGGGAGGACAAGGGGTCGTCAGCACAGATTTTAGTTTCTCAAAGGAAAGGACGATATCTAGGTTCTATTTCCAATCATTATAATTCTCCCTGGTTAATAGGTTTTTGTCAAGTATCGAAGATAAAGCGTTTTTAGACATTTTTAATCTACAATAAAGAATCATATACCAAACATAAGCAAACATTTTATAATAATTTCGCAAGACAACACAACCATATAAAAACTTACAAATGTGTTTATGTGTCAAAACATTGAAAATATCACAACCTTATAACAATAATTCCTAACTCAGAATTTAACAAGCTCTTTGGGGAGTCATGCAAAATTCAATCAGGAATACGGATTCCCTCATAATTAATATATGCTATTCATGACCCATATGATCCAACATATATTAATAATTATTTCTTTGGCCATTAATTTTATTAACAGAGCTCTTAGAGGAGGTTAATAATAAAATTTACATGACTCGTTTCAATATTTTATCCATGATTTACAATCACCACTTAGGGGTGTGCAACCATAAATCATGCTAAAATACTTTATCGTCTTGGAGATCCAACCCAGTACCTTATCATCCTAGGGTTCGAAACTACCATGTGCTTCCTATGGACCAACGATGGAGGCCTTAGTTCCTCTCTTCAAAAACCTTCTCCCACTCAATCTTTTGAAATCAAGGTTTTATTTTAAAAACATGCGTGAACAATTTTAAATGAGCAGCACTGCCTATTCTATATGACATGTTATCAATATACATGACAAATCATATTATAATACAGACAAGCAAAGCAATAAAGTCAAGCTACAAGCAAAATAATAATAAATAACCTTAATATTATGGCTCTACCCTAGAGAATAGAAAATAAAGATTACAAGAGAATAATCGAAACATATTATCAATTCTTCGTCCTTGAATCCTCAAGTTGTATTCTTCTTTATGTAATGCCTATCTTTAAGTCTTTAATCCTGCATAGATCAATTACTCCATGTTTCTGCTCATATCTAAATTTAAGTGTTTCTTAGAATTGGCCCAAAAATAAAATTAAAACTGCATCAAAAACTACATTTTTTTTCAAAAAAATTTTTAGCTCTCTGCCAGCAAGTCAATCTATATGATCGGTCTACCAGTCATGACCCTCCGGCCTGTCGATCTTTTCAATCGGCCTACCGGTCATGACAGTTTGGCCTGTCAAACTGAAAGGTTCGGCCTGCCGCCAGAGCCACCAGATTTTTGCCTCACGGATGGCCTACTGAACCCCCTTAGTCCAGTCTACTAATCCTGTGACCATCGGCCTACAGAATTCGAGGGTTCGACATTCCAACTGAGCAGAGATCACCCATTTCCAAAAAAATACAATTTTGATGCAATTTATTAATTTTATTTTCAACAATTCAAAAACATAAAATTAGAGACTTAAGAAATAACTGGAAATGCCATCATCCATCTTCTAGATCCATATTCTAGATCCGTCTTCTCCGAATGATTATTTAATTACAAAATTCTTACAATTTTACAACTAAATAATAATTCCTTAATGGAGATAATAGTCTGGCATCTACTTACATAGAAAACCTAGATACACATTCTAACATCTAAGGAACTATAACTGGCATAAATTAATTAATTAATAAATAATTAAATAATAATTGAATCAACCATAATTAATTAATAAACATTCACCATATAATCCATGATAACAAAAAAATATATAGAAACCCTAGAATGCCAACTCTCTAAAAATTAAATTCAAGTGTAAAAGAGATAAAGATCACATAATTTATTCATAAAGTATGATCACAAACTTGCAAATATATGCAAAAACCATGGCCCTGATACCAATTGTTGGAAAATAGTACGCAACAAAACTTTAAAATTTTTATATCAGAATATTTTTTAAAACACAAGTTTGACATACTATATGCATAAATTAACCAGATCTTACTAACCTTTGAATGTCGAAGAACTCTCACAATCTGTGAAGAGAAGTAACGTTTTAGAAAAGTCTTAATCAACTGGTCTTATTCGCTATTCTCTATCCACGATCGGCGTAAGTGTGGGCTCACTCATTTAGGTTTTCCTCAGGTGACTTTCCTTCCAACCAATTGAGAAATACCCAAAGCTATAATTCATGATTTGTAAATGATAGCTCTCCCGAGAGTTTTACAGTCTCAAATAGCAGAGTCTTACTCTAGATATCTCAACTAATTTAAATAATAATGAGACTCAATCCCTTTTATATAGAGGTTGAGCCCAAGAGTTAGTCTCTATCAGATAAGGCCTTAAAATTTTGAATCAGAATCAAATCAGAATCAATATCTGATAAAATCCGCATGAAAACAAGTAACCCTTTTATCGCCCTGTCGGTAGGCTGCATTGGTAGATCGGCTTATCGAACCTCCTTAATCAACACGCTAAACCTCCAATAAAAGATCCCTATGAATCTTTATTTTCACTCGAGATTTTTAGGATAGACCCTTAGTTTTAATTCAAATAACCTAATCGAGAAGTTATCTAATTAAAACAGTCATATCTAGATAATCTTTAGGAAAATAAATATTCTCTATAATTCAACAAGCTTATCTTGAATTAATTCAAAATTAATCCAACTAATAAACATCCATGAATTATCTAAGCCTGATAATTCAACAAGTTTATTTTAAATTAATTTTATCACAAAATTAATTCAATTGATAAACAAATATGAAGTATCTGAATTTACTAAATTTCAACAAATCTGATAAATTTGAAATAAGTAACCAATTATTGGAAAAGCCAACCGTATCGTTATAGGATTTTTGTGAGCTAGCAAATGGGATCAAATGGATCTATATAGTTCAAGCTCTCGATAATTATAAAACCCAATATCTTAGATATATATTTCGTAATTACCAACTCCAATGCCACTCCATTAAAAGCTTAGAGCTGCACTCTCGAACTAGATAGAATTACAAAGCCCATATAGCTAAGTCTCCATGCAATATCATAATGTATCATATCCCCATAGGATTATCCATAGTCGGTTTAAGGACAAGTTATGTTTTACCTTCTTGATTATTTTTATCTTATGTTTTATTATCTCACCATCGAAAAACTTATCATCCAAAGACAGTTTACCATTCAGTTACACCTATGAATCCAAATGGTTGAGCTCTTCAATTTTCCAATTACAAGATAATGCATGTAAGAGGATATCACTACTCTTAAAGATGAGCTATAGATTCCATATCCATGAATAACAGGTCTATACTATCAAGAGTCATGCCTCCAACATACCGGCATATGTACCACTATAAAATGTGGATGTCACCCTTTAGCACATCAAAAGACATAAAACAAGATAATAGGCCCACTATTCATCTCAGGATTAAGATACAATACAAAGCATTATCTAAAGTGAATCGATTTGCTGAGATAGAATTATTAATCCAAATCAATTCACTTTATATCCCAATCCAACACATCGTCACCTATGACAATGTGCTAATATTTCTATGATGGTTAGGACAACCCATCTCCCATTAGGGATTATACAACATAACAATCTTTTCATGAATAAAGCGCCTAACTTTATTCCCTCCATTGCAAATCTTATGATTTAAATCATCACCCTAAGAATCGTGTCTTTTGCTTAATCTGTCCATCCTATGCCCAATTCTTAAAGGTTTAGGATGATAGTATCAGGCTTTTATTTGCTTAACATATATTCAACAAATACAAACATAAAAAGGACAAAATTTGGCATATAAATAATAAATACATTCTTTCTTGATAAAAATGTCTCCAAAAACATATTACATTTTATTTCTTAGGGCATACACATCTAACATCGGGTTGACTCCCGATCCTTCCACTATGCTAAAGCCCCTTAGGTTGTTGTTCGAGTTCGATTGGTTTTTCTACACTGATTGAAATAGTTTCATTTGGAACCCTAGAGTGATTGAATCACTCGCCAACTCCTTAAGCACCACTATGCTTTGGGGCTTAAAGTCATCTATATAACTTTCCTCAAGGAAAGTTGCATTAGTTGAAAATATGACTTTATTTTTCTTTCGGTTATAGAAATAACCCCCTTAATCCCTTTTGGATATCCTACAAACACATAAACTTTCAAACGTGCTTCCAACTTATTCACTTCCTTAAACAGGACATGAGTCGAACATCTCCATATGCGAATATGGTTTAAGGATGTCCTTTTCCCCATCCACAACTTGTGAGGAGTTTTAATAACCGATTTTGAAGGCACATTGTTCAAAAGATAACATGCGGTTTGTAGTGCATATCCCTAAAAGGACAAAGGCAATGATGAATAACTTATCATGGATCTGACCATGTCTAACAAAGTCCTATTCCTTCTTTCAACTATGCCATTCTACTGTAAAGTGCCCGGCGCAATGAAATGAAATAGAATCCCATTCTCTAATAAGTGCACCAAGAACTCATTAGAAAGATATTCACCACCACGATCAGATCGAAGTACATTTATGAATCTACTGATTGCTTCTCCACTTTAGCCCAAAACTCCTTGAACTTGCCATCAGTTTCGCTTTTGTGGTGCATTAGGTACATATTCCCATACCTTGAGTAATCATCAATAAAAGTGACAAAATACTCATACCCTCCTCGTGCCCGAATGTTCATAGGACGCAAACGTTGCTATGTACAAGTTCTAGAACCCCTTCGGCCCTATTGCCCTTAGACCCAAATGATCTTTTGGTCATTTTACCCTCCAAACAAGATTCATATTGTGGTATTGATTCCACCTTAAAGTCACTTAAAGGTCCATCCTTTGCCAACCTTTGAATCCTATTCATGTTAATATGGCATAGTCGCCAATGCCTAAGATAAGTCATATTATAGTGAGAAGTTTTAAGTATTTTAGAGTTATTATCATTAACCTCAGTGTTCAGCAATAAGCCTACCTTAGGTTTGATAAAATATAGATTATTTTGCATCCATCCATTGCAGATAAAAGATTTGTTTTTACAAATCACTACTTTATTATTAAAAGAAACAACATAAGAATCTTTAAATAAACAAGCTATAGAAATTAAATTCCTTTTCAATTTAGGCACATAAAAACAATCTTGCAAACTTTAACTCCTATAATTATCAAAATAAAGATGGACGTCTCCCACTGCTTCAGCCAACAATAAGGATCCGTTGCCTATTCAAAGCTTGTAGTCTTCATGTAGCAGACTTCTCGTTTCTTTGTGCCTCTACAGAGAAACACAAACATGATTAGTTGCTCCAGAATCTACGACCCAAGTGTCACTAGATTCCTTAACTAAACAAGTTTCAACAACCAGAAGATCATACCTACCTCTTTGGGAAAGAAAGTCCTTACAATTCTTCTTTATATACTCGACCTTCCTAATGAAAAAAGCACTTGAGCTTCTTCAGGTTCTTCTTTTTCTTCTTCTTGTTCTTACCATTTGAAGGAATAGAAAACTTCTTGTTCTTAGCCCATTCCTTCTTTCCATTCGTAGGGTTGGGATTGGAACCAGAGGCAGCCGTCAAGTTAGCCTTAGCACCAGTAGGAGTTTCCCTGATCAGATTTTTGAACTCCTATAACTACTTCATTAACTCAGTGAAGGTCATATCATGTCTATTGCTCAACTTAAATGAAGCTCTAAATGGAATAAATTCCTTAGATAGGTCTCAAAGACCATAGTCATCTAAGTTTTAACATCAATGTTAGCTCTATTGGTTTGAGCCTCAATGAGGTAACCTATGACCAACATCATATGCTCCTTCACAGATGTCCCTGGCCTTTTTTTGCAGTTTAGAAGTTTCTAAAGTGCTCCTTGTTTTTTTGTTAGGGCCTAGGCTCCAAACATGTCCTCAAGATTATCCAAGATCTGCTTCATAGTCTCATAATCTTTATGTTGAGCCTACAACACGTTATTCATGCTGGCCATAACATAAGTGGGCCTAATCATTAGCATCCTTTCAACGATCTTACACTTGGATTTGCTCATTAGTGTAATCTCACGTAGGCTCACGAGGACATGGAGTTGTCAACACAAATTTTAGTTTCTTAAAGGATATGACGACATATAAGTTCCATTTCCAATCATTAAAATTCTCACTGGTTAATTGGTTTTTTGTCAAGTATCGATAATAAAACATTTTTAAACATTTTTAATCGCCAATAAAGAATCATATACCAAACATAAGCAAACATACCAAAGTAATATAGTAAGATAACACAATCATATTAAACAGTGAATGTGTTTATGTGTTAAAACCTCAAAAATATCACAATCTTATAATGATAATTTGCACCTTAGAATTCAACAAGCTGCCTAGGGGAGACTTGCTAAGTTTAATTAGAAACATGGATCTCCTCCTGATTAATATTTGCCATCTAGGACCTATATGATCCAGCATATATTAATAATAGTTTCTTTGGCCATCAATTTTATTAACAGAGCTCCTAGGGGAGGTTAATAATAAAATTAACATGAGTATATAACTATCATTTCAATTTTTTCTCCATAATTTGTAATGACTACCTAGGGGTATGCAATGATAAATCATACTAAAATACCATATCCTCTTGGAGATCCAACCAATACATGATGAAATCTCTTCCTAGTGGTCAGAACCACCATGTGCTACCTATGGACTAACGATGAACGCCGTAGGTCCTCTCTTTGAAAACCTTCTACCACTCAATCTTTTGAAATCAAGGTTTTATTTTAAAAGACATGCATGAACAATTTTTAATGAGCAGCACTCCCTATTCTATATGACATGTTATCAACATACATAGCAAATCATATTATAATACAAACAAGCAAAGCAATCATGCAAAGCTACAAGCAAAATAATTATAACAATTGTAATATTATGGTTCCACCCTAGAGAAAGGAAATCAAAGATTATAAGAAATAAATTGAAACATATTATCGATTTTTCATCCTTGAATCTTCAAATTGCATCCTTCTTTATGTATTATTGATCTTTAAGCTTCAATCCCGCATAAATCAAATACTCCATATTTTCGATCATATCCAAATTTCATGTTTCTTAGAATTGTCCCAAAATAAAATCAAAACTATAGCAAAAAAGCACCTTTTTCAAAAATTCACAACTCTTTGTCGGCATGCCAATATGTGAAATAGGCCTGTCGATCATGACAGATCGAGCTACCAAGCTTAAAAGTTTGGTCAACACTAGAGCCACCAAAATTCTATCCCATAGACGGCCTGTCGATCCCAGAGGTTTGGCCTACCGGTCTATAACTATCGGATTACCGAACTTGAGGGTACAGCCTGCCAACCAAGCTGAATTCATGTTTTCAAATATATACACTTTTATGTAGTTTTTCAATCTTATTTTCAACAATTCAAAAGCATAAAATTAGAGACTCAAGAAATACCTATGGAATGCTATCATCCATTTTCTAAATCTGTCTTCTAGATCCGTCTTTTTTGAATGATTATTTAATTATAAAATTCTTACAAATTTAAAATTAAATAATAATTCCTAGATGGTGATGATAGACCGCCATCTAATTACATGAAAAACCTAAATACACATTTTAACCCCTAAAGAACCATAACCAACACAAATTAATTAATTAATTAATAATTAAATAATAATTTAATAAACTATAATTAATTAATATGCATTCACCATATAATCCATGACAATATAAATATATAAAAACCCTAGAGTTCTAACTTTCTAAAAATTAAATTCAAGCATAAGAGAGATCAAGATCACATAATTTATATATATTGCATGATCACAAACTCGTAAATTTATGTAAAAACTATGGCTTTGATACCAATTGTTGGAAAAATAGCACGTAGCAGAAATTAAAAAATTTTTGATACCAAAGTTTTTTCCAAAACACAAGTTTGACATGTTATATGCATAAATTAACCAAATCTTACTAAACTTATATACCGAAGAGCTCCTGCAATCTATGAAGAGAAAGGCATTCTAAAAGAGCCTCAACTAACTAATCTTTTTTACTATTCTCTATCCATGATTAGAGTACGTGCACGCGTATGTCGTACAACTCTTTCCCAATAACTCTCCTTCCAACCAATTGAGAAATACCTAGAACTATCATTCGTGATTTGTGAACAATAGCTCTTTTGAAACTAAGAGAGTTTCAAAGACTCATAGAATAGAGTGTTCACTCTTGATCTCTCAACTAATCTTAATAACTTTTGAGTCTTACTACCTAATTATAGAGGTCGGACCCTAGGGTTAGTCCTTATCAGATAAGGCCTTAAAAATTCGAATATGGATCAATATTCGATAAAACCACCCAAAAACACGTGATTAAATTATCGTTCGGTCGGTAGGCCAAACCGATAGATTAGCCTACCGAACTTACTCCATTAGCAGGCTAAACCTAAAAATCAGCTACTGAACTTACAATAAACTATCCATGTGAATCTTTTATTTTTACCCCAAGATTCTTTGGATAAAGCCTCAGTTTTAATTCAAATAACCCAATAAAGAAATTATCTAATTCAAACAACCATATCTAGAAAATCTCTAGGAAAATAAATCTTCCCAATAATTCAACAAGTTTATCTTGAATTAATTTACACAAAATTAATTCAACCAATAAGCAGACATGAATTATCTAATCCTATTAAATTTTTAGCCAATCTGACAATTTAACATAAGTTGCCAATTTATTATAAAAGCACGCCGTATTGTAATAGGATTTATTATGAGCTAGTAAAGGGGACCTAATGAGCCTATACAATTCAAGCTCCTGATAATTATAAAACCCAATATCCTAGATATACATTTCAAAATTATCTACTCTAACGCTACTCCATTAAAAGTTTAGAGCTGTACTCTCGAACTATATAGAATTATGAAGCCCGCATAGCTAAGTCTTTATAACATATCGTAATGTATCGTATCCCCATAGGATATCTATATCGGCTTAGGGATAAATTTTGTATTACTTTACGTTTCATTATCTCACCATCAGAAAACTTACCATCCAATGACAGTATACCATTTGGTTACACCTATGTATTTAAATAGTTAAGTGCTCCAATTTTTCAATCATAGGATAATGCATATAAGAGGATATCATCAACTCCTAAAGAGAAGCTATTGATTCCGTATCAATGAATAATAGGTCTATGCTATCTAGAGTCATGTCTCCAATGTACCAGCATGCGTACCAACATAAATAGCGGATGTCACCCTTTGGTACATCAAAAGACACAAGTCAAAACAACGAGCCCACTATTCATCTCTGGATTAAGATACAACACATATGATTGTCTAAAGTGAATTGATTTGTTGAGATAGAATTCTTTATACAAATCAATTACACTTTATACACTAATCGAATGCATCGTTACCTATGACAATACACCAATGTTTCTATTCGTAGAGTCCACCTCCGATGGCCATGACAAACTATTTCTCGTTAGGGATATAAATAACATAACAATCTTTACATGAATAAAGCGCCCAACTTTGTTCCTTCGATTGCGGATCTTATGATTTAGATCGTCATCTATAGAATCATGTCTTTCACATAATTTGTCCATCATATACCTAATTCCAAAGGCTTAGACCAACAGTCTCAAACTTTTGTTTACTTATCATACATCCAACAAACATGAACATAAAGAGGACAATAATTTAGTATATAAATAATAAATAAATTCCATATTAATAAAAATGTCTCAAAAAATATACTAAATTTTGATTCCTTAAGCATACATGTCCAACAATTTTTCAATCTTATTTTCAACAATTCAAAAACATAAAATTTTAAAGACTCAGGAAAAACCATGAAACTGCTATCATTAATCTTCTAGATCTGTCTTCCCTCCAAATGATTTTTTTATTGCAAAATTTTTACAAATTTAAAGTTAAATAATTATTCCTAGAGGATGATGATAGACTACCATCTAATTACATAAAAAACCTAGATTCACATTCTAACCTCTAAGGAGCCATAACCTGCATAAATTAATTAGTTAATATCTAATTAAATAACAATTCAATCAATCATAATTAATTAATAGACACTCACCATATAATCTCATGACAACATATTAATATATAGAAATCCTAGAGTGACAAGTCTCCAAAAAAATTTAAATTCAAGTATAGGAGAGAATAAGATCACATAATCTATACATATATAGCATGATCACAAACTAATAAATTTATGAAAAAACCATGGTTTTGATACTAGTTGATAGAAAAAGAGTAAGCAGCAGAATTTTAAAGTTTTATATCAGAGTATTTTTCAAAATACAAGTTTGACATACTATATATATAAATTAATCAGTTCTTACTAACCTTTGTATACCGAAGAGCTCCTGCAATCAGTGAAGAGAAAAATATTCCAAAAGGGCCTCAATCAACTAGCTTTCTTTGCTATTATCTATTCACGATCGGAGTGTGTATGGACACAAATCGTATAGCTCTTCCCTAGTGACTCTCTTTCCAACCAATTGAGAAGACCTAGAGCTAAGGTTCTTGATTGTGAATGATAGTCCTTAGGGACTTCTAGAGTTTCTCACACTTGAGTACTCACTTTTAACTTCTCAATTGATCTAAATAACTAAAAAAACTCATCCCCTCTTTATAGATGTTGGACTTAGGGTCAGTTATTATCAGATAAGGCCTCAAAAATTCTAATCTAAACCAACGTCAAGTAAAATTGTGTCAAAAACGTGTAATTAGATTATGGTTGGATCGGTAGGCTAAATTAGCATATCAGCCTACCAAACTTGCGATAATATGATCCCTAAAAATCTTTTATTTCCACTCGAGCTTCTTTGGATAAAACTTTAGTTTTAATTCAAATAACCCAATAGAGAAGTTAGCTGATAAAAATAGTCTTATCTAGATAAATCGTAAAAAATAAAAAATTTTTGATAATTCAACAAGTTTATCTTAAATAAATTTACAAAATTAATTCAACCGATAAACAGACATGAATTATCTAATCCTATCAAATTTCAGTCAATCTAATAATTTAACATAAGTCACCAATTTAGTGGAAAAGCATGCCGCATCATTATAGGATTTATTATAAGCTACCAAAGGGGACTTGATGGACCTATATAGTACAAGCTTCAATAATTATACAATATAATATCCCAGATATATATTTTATAATTATCAACTCTAATGCTACTCCTCTAAAAGCTTAGAGCTGCACTCTCAAACTATATAAAATTATGAAGCTTCAAATTAGCTAAGTGTCCATCACATATCATAATGTGTCGTATCCCTATAAGATATTCATAATCGATTTAAGGATAAATTTCATCTTACATTCCCGATTATTTTTTATCTTACGTTCTGTTATCTCACCATTGGAAAACTTACTATCTAAAGACAGTGTACCATTCAGTTACACTTATGCATCCGAATGGTTAAGCGCTCTAGTTTTTCAACTATAAGATAACGTATATAATAGAATATCATTGACTCCACCAATAGAGCTATGAATTTCATATCTATGAATAATATTTCTACGCTATCAAGGGTCATGTCTCCAACATACTGTTATGCGTACCATCATTGAGTCAGGTTGTCACCCTTTGGTACATCAAAAGACATAAGTCAAGATAATAGACCCATTAGTTATTTTAAGATTAAGATATAATACATATGATTGTCTAAAGTGAATTGATTTGTATAGATGAAATTATTAATCTACATCAATTCAACTTTATTTCCTAATCTAATACATTTTCTCCTATGACACTGTACCAATGTTTCTACTTATGGAGTCTCACTCTGATGGCCAAAACAAGTCATCTCCTGTTTGGGATATAGACAACATAACAATCTTAACATGAATAAAGTGCCCAACTTTATTCCATCGATTGCGGACCTTATGATTTAGACTATCACCTTTAGAATCAAGTTTTCTACGTAATCTGTTCATCAAATGCCTAATTCTTAAAGGTTTAGGTTGACAGTTTTAGACTTTTGTTTGCTTAACATAAATTCAACAAATATGAGCGTAAAGAGAACAATATTTGGTATATGAACAATTAATAAAATATCTCCAAACACATATTATAACATTTTACTCCTTAGGGCATACATGTCTAACATCGTATCCCCATAGGATATTCATAATCGGCTTAAGGATAAATTCCGTAATACATTCCTGATTATTTTTATCTTACATTCTGTTATCTTACCATTGGAAAGCTTACTATCCAAAGACAGTATACCATTCGATTACACCTATGCATCCAAATGGTTGAGCGCTCCAGTCATATAATTACTAGATAACACATCTAAATGAATATCATTAACTCTACAAAGAGAGCTATGGATTCCATATCTATGAATAACAAGTCTACGCTATCAAGAGTCATATATCCAACGCACCAATATGCATACCATCATAAAGTCAGAACGTCACCATTTGGTACATCAAAAGACATAAGTCAAGATAACGTGCCCATTAACCATTTCAGGATTAAGACACCACACATTTGATTGTCTAAAGTGAATTGATTTGCATAAATAAAATTATTAATCTAAATCAATTCAACTTTATGTCCTAATCCAATGCATCGTCACCTATGGCAATGTACCAATGTTTCTACTTGCAAAGTCCCACTCGATGGCCAAGACAAGCCATCTCCTATTAGATCTATAGATAACATAACAATCTTAGCATGAATAAAGCGTTCAACTTTATTCCCTCTATTGTGAATCTTATGATTTAGACCATCACTAAAATCGTGTCTTCTGCATAATCTGTCCATCATATGCATGATTCTTAAAGGTTTAGACTGATAGTCTCATACTTTTGTTTACTTATCATACATTCAACAAATATGAATGTAAAGAAGACAACATTTGGCACATGAATAATAAATAAACTCTTTATTGATAAAATGTCTCTAAAGCCATATTACAACATTTCACTCCTTAGGGCATAATGTCTAACACAAACATCATAGTGTATCAAATTAAAAGCAGATTTAGAAAGAGAATTAGATGAAACAAAAGGTAATCCATGTCGCTTTGCTAAATGGCATATTGAACAATGATCAAGATGACTGAAACTTTGTGAAAGTTGTAATTCATTTATCAGAGTATGAATTTTTACATAAGCTAGGTGGCCTAATCTATATAATTCTTGTTCAAACAATGAAATGTCATTACAAAAGGTTGAAACATTAAAAGACTCTAATTTAATATTGTTAAAATCTAGAATATAAAGATTGCCAGGTCTTCCTCCCATCCCAATCGCTTTGCCCCATGAATGGTCCTGAATAACACAAGAATTAGAGTGAACATTAATAGATCAACGGCGACTCTAAGTAAAGGCACTCACTAAAAGCAAATTAAAACAAAATTAGGGCACAAACAAGACATTATCAAGAATCAAATCTGGTGAAATATGCACAAAACCTTTTCAACAAATTGGCATAGCTTGACCAGTGGGGAGAGTGACATGAGCATTAGACAATAGATTAGAGGTGTATGTAAACAAATTCAGTGAACAACACACATGATGGGTTGCACTAGTATCTTGAATCCATAAGGAGGAAGAAAAAGAATGAGTTAAAGAGCTAGAGGACATATGAAATATACCACTAAAATTGGAAACTAAAGGATCAAGCTTCTATAACTCCAAAGAGGCATAAGACGTGCTTTGAAGCTAGTCACTCAAGAAGGCTATAAGCAGTTTGCATTATAAAGAAGTGAGAGAGTTTAAGCCTGAGTTAAGAGAATTACCACTAGATTCTTCAGAGAGTGCTAAACTAGCTTGATTAGTTGTGGTTTAGATAGAGCAACTTTGCTTTTAGACTTGTGTCAAGGTAGATTTGTAGCACTTGTCAATAATGTGTCCTTATAACTCATAGTGTGAGCATACAGGCCTATTTCGTTTAGGCTTAGGGCAAAAATTCAAAGCAAAGGCTGCTGCAGCACTGGGAATAAAGTCGGTGAGAAGTAGCACATTAGATGCTAGTGACACACCATGAATGATGACCCTTTGCCTTTCTTTGTGCACAAGCAAGGCAAAAACCTTGGAAATAGAAGGCAATGGGTCCATCATTAGAATTTGGGACCGAGTTTTAGTATAGGATTCATTCAAGCCCATCGAAAATTGCGTAACATACTCCTAGTATTGGTAATCCATCCAAGCTTTCATACCACAACAATGACAAACAAGAACTAGCTGAAAAACTCTCAGCTTTTCCCAAAAAATTTTGGGATGAGTGTAGTAGATGTTCACATCTAGAGCCAATTGTGACAAAGCTACTAGATTTGTCTTCAGTTAGAAAATTCGAGGACCATTTCCTTAATTGAATCAGTCTTAGAGATTATTCCAAACATCAATAGCAGAATCAAAATAAAGAAGACTCTTAGCAATTACACGATGAACAAAGTTCAAGATCTAGGAAATTACCTTACTATTACATCTTATCCAAGCACCAAATAGAAGTTCATTAGATTCAGGTCAAGGAAAGCTACCATCAATTAATCTAGTTTTGTTCTTCGCAGTGAGAGCTATTAACATGGCCCGACTCCAGTTAGGTTAGACAAGGGATGTGAGACAAGAATGAGACCTAGATGGTCTCTATTGTTTTCCTTCAGCCATGGAAAGACAGAAGAGACAAAGAATGAAGGTGGTAGGTCAGCGAAGAGTTTTTTGCTCTGATACCATAGAAGAAAAGAATAAAAAAAAAATGATTCTCTCTGATTGATTCAATGAATGAAAAAAAAGCCTTGCATATATGTAGCTGGAGACAAAAGTTTGCAACAAACTTCCATCATTCACAAAGAAAAAAAAAAAAAGAATAAAAGGTTAAATTGGGGAAAAGCCTTATAAACTTTATTTATTTACAATGTCAGCACATAATTCTAACAGCGTTACATTACACTTTCTATCAGACACTCACACCTATAAAGACATTCTTCATTTCCTTCTTTCAGTTCTCTCCTTTGACTTCGAGACTACACTAGAGAGTGGTAGCTTACTCCGCTGGGGTTTTCAGGTATGACTTTTGAGTTTTTTGCAATGGAAAATTTAGGTGCTTTGTTGGGCTATTTGTTTGATGAGAAAAAAGTTCGGAAAATTGGCGAATGAAATTTTCTGTGAACTTACTTTGATCGTTTTCTGTTTTCCTCATTTGGGTCTGTCTCTGATCTTAGGCTTGTAAATTTTTTTTTTTTCTTCCTTTTCTTTAGATGAATTATTGTCTCTCTTCTGTATTGTAAATTCCCTATTTTATTTTGTTTTTTCTCTCTTTCGTTCTGGGTGGCATGTTTCTTTTCCTTTTGTTTAGTTGGTTACTTCTTTGAGAGGAATGCGCTTAACGAGTTTTGAACTTTAACCTTGGTTTTCAATTGTAATAAATCTCTAAGATGTTATTGATAATGTTGAAGAAGATTCTCAAGCATGCAAAAATGTGCAACTTACATGAATATAGTGATAGAACAACTCTAGGTTGATTCTTTTATTGAACCAAATAAAAGAGTACGTCGGAGGCCCTAAAGTATTGGTTTGGTTTGGTTTGTTTCGTTTCGTTTTGTTTTGTTTGTTTGTTTTTTTTTTGTTTGTTTTTTTTTTTTTTTTTTTTTTTTTTAAGCACCTAAGAAGGCAAGTAATTAGCTTAGTTCGTGTGTATTTTTGTTGAATTTTGTTTTGGGCATTTCGTGAAATTTTGTAAGAGGTCTTACGTTTGCCACCCGAGATTTTTCTTTGGCAATGGCGTGATGAAAAGTCCTATTATCGTTGTTCATTGACTAAACTGACATTGCATTGAGTATCTTAATTATAATCTCTTTCAATTTTGTCTAGATATTACTACTGAATGATGGTCTATTGGCGTTAAGCCTTGTCTACATGTGTTCATTCTTGATTTTGTCACTCTTTTTATCAACCATTTTGTCGATGCATGTACGTGTGTATGCAAACATATTTTGTGTACTTGAGTTTCTTCTTGGCTTTGACCTTCCATGTTGCTTATGTCACCTAATATTTGGTTTTTGAAGCGCATAGCTTCTACCATCATTTTTGTCAATTTTAGGGACTCTAACTTATGAGGTACCAGATATTATATGGAAGCAGATTCGTGAACTCTTTTTTTCAACAATTGATGGACTTTGCTATGGTTTTGTGAAGCACCATCTTGAAGAGAGCATTCAAGGGATTTTTCAGTTTTTTATTCTACTTACTGAATCTATAGGACTGCATTTGTGAGACTAAAGAAGTTTTCAATGTCAGAGTCGGGGCCAATAGGCTTTGGCTATAACAAGTCAGAGTCGGGACTGTTTTTAACTTGTAATCTTATTCTTTAGATCTTTAGACTGAGAGGCCTAATCCTGGCCATGGGCAGTAATTGTGTATTTGACTCGTACTTTAGTTCATAAGTTGGGGGCTTAAGGATCCCTCATCCTAGGGCTGTGGTTGGCAGGACTAGAAGCACCTCCGCTAAACCAAGTGGGACTTGGATCTTTTTGCATAACCTTCTGTAGTTCTGTTATTTGCTACCTTCAAAACATCTTTCATCATATATGAGATAAAGAGGGAAGATGTTGTATGTCCTAAGCGTAATAAGAAAATTCTCAGGATTTATAGTCTGGTTCAAAAGGAAGTTTGGAGTTAGAGCTGTTATATTGATTGGTGTTTACATCTAAACATGCAACTGTTAATTACTGTAAGTTGGTTCAGCTGCTGTTGGGAAAATTGATTTGATGGCTGTAGGTTGAATGGGTGTTTATAAGGTCGAGCATTGATGTGTGTGACAAAGAAATTGTGCCTAGGCAATTAAATAATGAAGTCTTTATGGAATGTAGCCATGCCTGATTCTTTTGGGGGTTCCTTGGTTGGAAGAAATAGAAGATTCTTGAAGGGTGTTGAAGAAGACATGTTACTTCTACGGGATAGACGAAAATATTAGGATTCTTTATGGGTTGCAGCTACTACAAAGGAGCTTAAGGGATTTATACTTGATTATGAGGGATTCACAAATCTTTCTATAATTCATAGTGTGTTTAGTTTTTTGCTAGTTTTTTGATTCATTGCCTTGTTTTTATGAAAAGAGTAAACATGCAAGTATGTTTGCTATCAAATTGATACAATGTTCTATTTTGAAGTTAAAATAAGTTATGGAAGTGTTCTTGTCAGTATGTCATCCCTCTGAGTGATTTGCGTTCTACATTGTTTTGGATCATGTATAAGTAAATTTTATTCTTTTAATTTAAATAAGTTGGTAATAGTCTTCATCGAACTCAAACTAAGATTAAAATATTGCCCTTTTGTACTGTTTACATTGCTGAATGCAGAGATTGAATTTGCAATGGAGAGCTCTGATGATGAAAAAGATGTAGTTTACGGGAATTCTATCGCGAAGGAACTAAGTCGTGGTTTAGCTTCTTCTGGTGCAAAATTTGTAGATGAAGTACTGAACGGTCAAAATGAACGTTGTCTTGAAAATTTTCGCATGGATAAGCATGTGTTTTACAAGTTTTGTGATATTTTGCAAGCCAAAGGCTTACTACGCCACACAAATCGGATCAAGATTGAAGAGCAATTAGCCATATTCATGTTCATAGTCGGCCACAATCTGCGTACTCGAGCTGTACAAGAGTTATTCCGTTATTCAGGTGAAACCATCAGCCGCCATTTTAACAATGTTCTAAATGCTATAATGGCAATTTCATTAGATTTCTTTCAGCCCCCAAGCTCTGATGTTCCTGCAGAAGTTTTGGAAGATCCCCGATTTTATCCATATTTTAAGGTAACCCTAAAGTTATTGAGGCTGATCAAAATCTGTTTACCAATGTTTCTTTCTAATATTCATTAATCTTTATTTGATAGGACTGCATTGGAGCCGTTGATGGAATGCACATTCCTGTAATGGTTGGTGTTGATGAGCAAGGGCCTTTTCGCAACAAAAATGGCTTACTTTCACAAACTGTTCTGGCTGCTTGCTCATTTGACCTCAAATTCCATTATGTCCTTGCTGGGTGGGAAGGTTCTGCATCAGCTTTTCAAGTTTTAAATTCGGCACTCACAAGGCGAAACAAATTGCCAGTTCCTGAAGGTATGTATGTTTCTCTCTAGCTGAGACTATTGGATGTCTAAATCGAAATGGCTACAACAATTAACAACTTTTTGCATCATATTTTAACTGAACCACGTCTGCCGTGTTATTTACACAATGCCTTCTGTTTCGACAAGTGGAAGAATATCATTCCTCCCAGCTCCTGTAAGATTGTACTTGAACTCTTGAACAAAAATCTTGACAATGCAGGTAAATACTATCTTTTGGACAAGAAGTATGTGAATATGCCAGGCTTCATTGCACCATACCCTGGTGTTCCTTACCACTTGAAGGAGTTTCCTGATGGTTACGATCCGCAAAATGCCAAAGAGCTATTCAATCAGCGGCATTCATTGTTAAGGAATGCAACTGATCGTATCTTTGGCTCTTTGAAAGCACGCTTCCCTATATTGATGACAGCTCCTCCATACCCGTTGCAAACGCAAGTGAAGTTGGTTGTAGCAGCATGCGCCATACACAACTACATACGGAGAGAGAAACCAGATGACTGGCTCTTTAAAATGTATGAACAGGATAGTCCACTGCATGTTGAAGAATTGTCACCACCTTTAGAGATGGATCAACAAATGATGCATGTCAAGAGGTCTGCTTTGGACGTTCCTTTTGAAGATGAACAACTAGAATTCTCTTTGCAGTTGCGGGACTCTATTGCAACAGAAATGTGGGATGACTATCTTAATGATATATCGTCTTTGTAGATCCTTCTTTCTGGTCTTAGTTTCAGGCGGGGTATAAAATTTTTTTGGGCTTAAAGAACTAAAACTCTTTTTTTGCCTTTTAATATTCTGACCATGTACATGGGAACTTGTGTTCATAGAAGAAGAAAATATATCGATTGACCACCTTTTTAAAATTTCATTAGATCTAGGGAATGAATAAGGTCTCAAACAACTATTTTGTGGGTTCAGAAATATGGTATTTCTACCCTTTTCCTACCAGTTAATATCCAATAAAACATATGTGCTTTGTGATGATGTCTGTGGTGGATTTTTTTTTTTTTTTCCACCTTAGCAAGCTCACGTGCCTTGAGCGCCTGCAACCTATGTGTATCAGAATCACAAGCAAAGCCTAGGATTTCCCGCAACCATTTTAAGAAATCACATTTCAGGATAAATCTTTATAGAGCAATAATTGATGGGGAGCTGTCCTTTTTGTCATTGATCAGATTGGTTTGATGACGGACTTATGTGAAATCCACACCAATGAAATGTTGAAGAATAAATAGTTACATCATAAGTAAAATAAAAATCAATAAAAAAAACAATTCTTTAGTTTTATTTTAAATAAAATTTAATCTGTTACAAAAACTAAACATTCGATACTACTATGAGAATGATACAATACTTCCGACCAAACTAATTTACCATCCTCTTGGCAAACAGAGTGATGATGATGATGATGATGATAATAATAATAATAGTAATTCATCATCCAACCTAGGGGAAAATTTAGCCATATCGTGAGCTTCATTAGCATCTCTTCAAATATGAGTACTCTTGACCTGGAAAGTAGGATATCAATTGAATACATCTTGCAGTATAATGTTAAACTCTAGAAAAATTGGATTGAGATTCTTCAAAGTTTGAACCACTGTTAAAGCATCATACTGCACTAGCTGTAGGTTGTGTCTCACATCACAAGCCCAAATTAAGGCCAGCGACTCATGTGAATCTTACAACTGATCAACTGTGAGAATAGACAGTTTCGTCTATCACGATTGTTCTTAGTATTTTTCTAGTTTCTGAAGTTGTTACTGGTACAATTCAAAAGTTGAGTGTTTTTTTCGTTCTAAGAGACTATTTGTTCTTAAGAAAAAAAGAAAAGAAAAGAAAAATAACTAGGCATTTCTCTCTTCCATTGTGGAACTTTTTGAAGAGGAGACAAACCTTTGTGTTTAACAAGACACAAATTCCTATAAAATATAATGTTTCCAGAAATAGTTGGTTTAGCCCCCTTTGATCAGTTTTACCTAAACAAAGGAGTAGAAAAACCTACTATTGCCGTATTCGCCAAGGTGCAAACAACATAACAGAATGTGCAATGTTATATTTTCTTCCAATTTTATGTAATGGCTTTACCTGGAGGTTGGGCATAGACAACAAATTACTAGGCAATTAGACAGCCACAGAAGAGCACAATGAGATGAAAGGCATTCATAATGAGATACTTTCACTTTTCAGTCGCGAGTATATTGCTTAACCTGCAAAAGTAATCATACCAGTTTTCACCAGAATTTCCTGTCATGGATTTTGATCATGCCTTTCTCTTTATTTATTTTTTTCCCCCAAATCGTACTGATCATGCTTTTCTTTTCTCTCCCAGTCTGAAAATTCATTTTCTTCTGTCAATGGCCGTGGATAAAAATCCCCGTCTTCTTGTTCATCAAAAAATATTCCGTTACCGGCTGGTACGTGTTGCATTACATCAGCTTTTTAAACGGAATCTCAGGCTGCTATTGATACATTGTACTAAATTGGTACGTGTTGCATTGCATTATGTTACCACTTCGTAAGCAATATTTACAAGGCCACTTGTAAGACGTGACGGTTTAATTAAATTAATTAAATAAATTTTTATTGAACTTGCCAATTAATTATTTGGTAATTTCACGAAAACATAATTTGGATTATATATAAAAATATTATAAATTTAAAACTTTTTTTTTTGTGATTACTTTTTACTAAACCCTAACAAATAATTTTGTGTGTTACTACTAATTTAAATTAAATCAAGATATAAATCAGCGAAAGCGAGTCGGGCCGCACCCGATCCCATGCTACACACACATATAATGACAACATAAATAAAATACAAACTATAATCCAACAAGAAATAAACAGAGTCCTTAATATTACATGCCTTAGTGGCAAGAATAGATAAGACAAACGTCTTACAGTTCACGTGAGAATATCAACAGCGTCTACTCGACGGCGTTCTATGGTTTACCTGGAGAGGGGAAAGGTTTAAAACAAAATAGTATAATCGTAAGCGAAAAGCTCAGTAGGACTTAGATTTCAAAATCATTGATTTTAAAATAAAATAAAATATAATAAAATAAATGAATTTAAATGCACTTTCAAAGGAATGATAAATCAAACAAATTCATACTTGCCGATAATCTTCTTGGAATTGTCTCGAATCATACACAATAGTCATGATGAATGACTAACCGGATTTTTACTCACCATTCATTATCTGTAATTATCTCAAGTCATTTTCCGTTATTGATCATATGCAAAGCCTACAAGTCACTGCTATAGTGGCTCAACTACGTTTCGAGACCTACCCTCAAGGTCGCTCTCTGCATGACCCGATCTTTGTATAGCACCATGCACTTATATATAAATCATTTGGAATAGGGGTTCTATGTTCGTTCAGTGTCCATTATCATTCAATTACATCATTCTCCGAGTATTCTTTTTACCGAGTTATCATTTTACATTCATTATTATTCATCCATTATCATGATTCATCATCATCATTCATTACCTTTATTCATTGTCACAATATATTATTGGCATTCATTATGATCATATTTAATATTAGTTGGAATTAAATAAAAACAAGCAACTTGTCTAAAAAAAATGTTTCAAAAGTACAAAATGGCCAAAACTCATTTTAAATCGTGGCTTTCGAAAAGGAAGGGTCTAGAGTCCTACCTCGTTTTTTAGCATGATAGCACTAACTCTATTGTCTTGGTCCGTCACACGTTAGTACCTCGGAACCACGATCAACGTTAGTAATATCTAATTCAGAATATTCTACATTAGTATGTTATTTTATGGTGCCTTAGTGTGCCTTTAAAGTCTATAAAATTATGTTTTAAGGTCAAAATCCCTTTTTATCATTTAACAATGAAAGCTAGTAAAAAACTACCATTTTTATACAATTCGGTCGGCCTGCCAACCACTGCGGTCCAGCTAGCTGAGCTGCTGGTGTTCAGCCTACTAATTATCTGAGTTTGGCCTATTGAAGAATGAGTTCAGCCTGCTAAACTATTGAATCTAGCCTGTCGAGTGATAAGTTCGGGCTGTTGATCTTTCGAAATCTAAAAAATTCCAAACTTTGAGTCTTGGCCGATCTGAGCTCAAAAGCTAATTTAACCTGTTTTTACAGTTCTCAGAGCATGAAAAATGTTCAGATGGAGTAGAATAGAATACTAGAACTCATTTTGACACTTTTCCCTCAAATTTTTATGCATTTTCACCATTTATCCGAAACTTGAAAAGAAAAAATAAAAAACTTAACTTAATTCGGTTTTAGTTCAAACAAAGCTTGGATTCTTGTTAGTTTGAGTTCCTTAAACTCAGATTAAGCGTTACTTTAGCTCAGGGTGCTTACATTACAAAATGCATGACAAATTTAAGGTGAAAACTAAAAACTTAGAAAAGAAAGCTAACCTCAAATAAATGTTTTTGAGTTGGTTTGAGTTGGCTTGAGGGTTCCAAAGCTATGCTTTTACATTTGAATTCTTGAAAAAAAATTATGGAGTGTGGTTGGGTTTTTCTTTGGTTGCCCAATGAGGGTGAGAGACACGGAGAGAGGGGAAAAAGAAGAGAGAGAGAGAGAGAGAGAAAGATGAGTATGAAAGAGTGAGGGTGAGGGAAAGTAGAGAAATATAGGGATAGCAGAGTGGTTTTAGCCTGGAAACCATGTCTTGTGCATGTTTTCAAGAGGGGACCTATTGGGAATTTAAAAATTATTTGGTTCCAAAATTTTAGATTAAATCTGATTTTCAAAAAAATAAAATCAAATAAAGTAATTTTTAATATAAATTATCAACATTTATTTAAAATGAGTTAACGAATTGCTAAAAAGTCATTTATGGTAATTTTAACAAATTTAAAATTTAAGATTACTAACAAATAACTAAAAATGCAATTAATTAGAAAAATATCACAAAATGATTCAAATTATCCTTAATTTGAAATTAGGCACTTTAATTCACCAAATTACATACTAGTCACACTTTATTAATTTTTTGGACATTATAGCTCTCCTCCCCCTAAAAGAATTTCATCTTCGAAATTAAAGCTTACCTTGATAGCAGAATAAATGCGGATACCGCCCTTATAGAGTCGATTCCAATTCCTACGTCGAGCCTTGTCTATCATGACCCGAGGATCGTGATGAAACAACTAATCAATCAAACTAAGCAACTAATCAAATAAAATAAATAAGACAAAATGCTCAACCGAAACAAGTCTCATCGGTGATCATTATCATGTAGATACTGACCATGAAGGTGGATGGATAATCAAATGACAATTTATACTATGGCACAACTCACATCATCATCCTTAGAATAAATAGTACTATGTGACTGACAAGGACGTTGACACCATGGTATTGCCACAACACCTTTACTAGCAATATGTCACGACGCCATAAACTAATACCTCTTTATTGGTCATATTCTTTTGCATCATTACATCTGAGAATGAAACAACCTTGCTAAAGTCGGGGTGGCTTTTCAATAACATTGACACACGACACATGTTGTGAACATGAGAAAGCTCAGGAAGAGGATCGGGTCAGTAAGCAACTACACCAACTCAATAAGTAATCTCAAACAGCCCGACAAACCTTGGTAAAAGTTTTTCACTTACATCGAAGTGTGTAATCCTTTTATGTGGGGAAAGACCTTGAGAAAGATAAAATCACCTTGTTCAAATTCAAAAGTTGGCGTCTCTTATCAACATGACTCTCTTGTTGGTTCTAGGCTACCTTTAATCAATCTCGTATCACATCAATCTTCTCATGTTTTCGTAGATTTCATATGGTCCGATGACGATCCTATCTTCTATTACTAACTAACAAATTGGTGACTGGCATAATTTTCCCATAAGTGTCTCAAACAGGGCCATACCTATATTGATTAGGTGATCATCATTGTGTAATACATTAAGCAAACTTAAATACTTCTTTCCAAACTCTACCAAAACCTAAAATTAGAAGCACGCATCGTGTCCTTGAGAATCTGTATAACAAACTCGGACTGACTACTGGCCTAAGAATGAAAGGTGGTGTTGAAGTTCAACTTTGTACTAAATACTTTTTGGAAACTTCTCTAATACTTATCATTAAACCAAATATCTCTATCAAAACAGAACTCTTATGCATTTATCGAGATACAATTCTCCTAGGACTTTCCTCGAGTACGTCAATCCAAATGGTATAAAGGTACTGATTCTGTCAACCTTTTCATAATGACCCCAAATAGTATCTCTCTCCTGTTCTGTGCTTTCACTTGATTACATGTCATATACTTGACGACACAATTCTATAACATCTTTCTTTATGTCTCTTCACTAATTTTTGTCTCCATTCAAATCACAATATATTTTTGTACTTCCGAGACAAGTGCACTTTATCCAATATGACCTTGGTGACTTATTCTATTTCAGTCATAACCAAATATTCCATAATGCAAGGATCCATTCTTATGTATCTCCTACCCATCAAACTATTCCCCATTCTGAATCTATGTCCATATTCCCTAAAGGCGCTAATTTCACCATAGATCCTATTTTACTAGCTAAACTAATATAGGAGCAGATACCAAGTTATAAACCAAAGTCTGTCTACAATCCTCATAGCATCGTCATCCGTGTTTACTAATCACAACATTTCTCCCCCAGTATTCTAATGCTAGACAAGTGTAGATTCAAAAGTTCTAAATCCAACTCCTTTGGAGTGAACAAACACTTCAAACTTTTATAATTTAAGGAAAACCTAAAATACTGCTCTGTAAAAGAAGAAATAACACCTCCAAATCTAGTGGTGGCTAACCACTATCTATTCCAAATCATGAGTAGAATAATTCTACTCGTGAAGCTTCACTTGTCGTAACTCCTATGCTACAACCCGTCCATGCTACATCACCATACATCCAAGTTTTCATCTTGACATGTCAGGATGAACTTTGTATGACTCATCACTATTCGGTATAATCAATACTGGAGTGGTGGTCAATTGGGTCTTCAATTCTTGAGAAGCATGCTCACATTAATGCTCCGTTTAAATCAAATATCATTCTTAGTCAACTGTAATAACGGTGTCACTATCCTTGAGAAATCCTACACAAATCCCCTGTAACATCTTGCAGTCATTCTCAATGCACCACTATCTCTATCATAGAAGGGTTCATTGAAATATCCTAATCAGCGATAACATATTCTAGAAACTTAATTTTTATCAACCAAAATTTGCACTTCTCCTCCCTAGCATATAGCTAACGCCCTCGAAGAGTCTATAGGAAAATTTTTAAATATTGTTCATGATCCCCCTGTCTTATAATAAATTAGCTTGTCATCGATAAACATAATCACGAACTAATCCAAGTATGGAAGAAAAATCCGATTTATCAAGTCTAGAAAAGCTGATGGAGCATTTGTCAATTCGAGCAACATTAGTAGGCATTCGATGTAAATATACCAAGTCCTAAAGGCTGTCTTAGGGATATATTCTCCCTTTACTTTGAGTTAATGATGCCCTGAGCGTGAATCTATCCTTGAGTAGTGTCAGGAACCTCATAACTATTTGAACAATTTGTCGATCTTAGGTTGTAGGTACTTGTTCTTTATTGTAACCCAATTCAATTGCTAATAGTTAATTCACAATTAAGAGTCCCATCATATTTCTTAGCAAATTAAACTGATGCAACCCATGTTGACATATTGTTCTACGTATATCCCTTTACCTATGAGCTCTTGAAGCTACTTCCTCAATTATTTCATTTTTGTCGGCGCCATCCGATACGATATGGGAGTGATTCGAACATTTTTGGAAAGTAACACAATACCAAACTCAATCTCACAATGCTGTAGAATTCATTCTGATTACACTGGTACTTGTATAGTATGATTCATCTAAAGATGATTTCAGGAATCGTTCATTCATCATCTGCTCATCACCACCTCGGTAAGTGATCAACACTTCTCTTTTCTAAAGTGACAATTAATCAAGATTTTGTCCTTAAGCAGCTGATCCATTCCTAGGATTACATTATAGGTACTCATTGGGAGTTTAATCAAATCATTTCTTTGGTCTCACCGCCAATCATCATTTTACATGATTTACATAGAATTTTTTGCATACACTCAGCCTAAGGGTGGAGTAATGGTCATACTAAACCTTTCTTTTTCTAACACCTAGGTATTTACAAACGAATTCGAGATGAGAGAATTTATGGCACCAATATCGAATAGGTCACAAGCTTAAATTGGGAAATACGAATCGTATTGTAAACTGCTATGGACAAAAGTGGCATTAAGAATTATAAGAGTTATTTCGTACGCCATCGGAAGAGCTATTACTTCCACTGTTAACACCACTATGTAGGTTCCTCGTCTAGATTGAACAATTGTTGTTGCTATCCCTCCTATTGCTTCTATGGGGTCCACCTATGGTCTTTATCCCGTTCCCATGGTAAGTAACATTGTCTCTTTCAATCGATGATGTTGATGATACTAATTTGCCATAGAATCGGACCTCTAAAGCAGCCAATATCATCAAATAGAACCTTTGAGTCCTTCTCAAAGCTTATTGTATGATATAGCAGATGGGGCAACCTAGCGATCTTGGTAAGCTTTGCTTTATATTTCCTAACTGTATCTTTACTTGACTTTAGATGACAGAATTTCATGAATTTTGTGTCTTTATATCCTTGTGGAAAGTAGTGGTCTTAGAACACCTTCTCAACTTTATCCTCTTCAATGTCCTGGTTATTCTTTATGCACTTCAAAGGTTTCCATCACGCGTTATCACTACCTTGCTATTTGTATATTGCCAACTCAACACGATGTCCACGAGGCTCTCTTATTGTAATTTTCCATTGAGTTGAATCATTATTGATTAACTTAGGGAAGAAGATCTCCATCCTCGTCAAGAGTTAGAATTGCAACACAACTAAATTCTCGAAAACACTTCTATCAGTGACTCACCGTAGGATCCTCATGTTATACCCTTGCCGCCATTAGCCTAAAGGTTGCAAATTTAGCATCTTTTATACTCGCATCATTGACAGGGTCTTAGTTAATAATGACATGACGATGCCTAGGTGTCCTTCTCTCAGTTCTTGACATGAAAATTGGATTGTCAATGGTTTTTCAATGTCATAGCTATGTGCGCATAATTCCTAAGGTTTAAAGTCTAGGGCTCTAATACCAAAATCTATCAAGAACCCAAACTCAGGTAGTGATGTGACAGTTTAATTAAATTAATTAAACAAATTTTTATTAAACTCGCCAATTAGTTATTTGGTAATTTCACAAAAACATAATTTAGGCTATATATAAAAATGTTATAAATTTAATTTTTTTTTTTGTGATTACTTTTTACTAAGCCTAATGAATAATTTTGTGTATTACTACTAATTTAAATTAAATTAAGATATAAATCAACAAGAGCGAGTTAGGCCGCACCGATCTCTATGTGCCCCTAAGGTCACTCTCTGCACAACCCGATCTCTATGTGGCATCATACACTTATATATAAATCATTCTAAGCGAGGGTTCTATGTTCGTTTGGTGTCCATTATCATTCAATTACATCATTCTCTTGGTATTCTTTTGATCACATTATCATTTTACATTCATTATTATTCATCCATTATCATGATTCATCATAATCATCATTCATTACCTTTATTCATTGTCACAGTTCATTATCAGCATTCATTATCATCATATTTAACATCTGTTGGAGTTAAATAAAAACAAGCAACTTGTTTTCTTAAAAAAAAAAAAAAGTTTCAAAAGTACAGAATGGCCAAAACTTGTTTT
>CAMOHE010046003.1:5734-29006 GCA_946598075.1 Artocarpus hirsutus
ACAGATATCTTTCTCATAATAAATGAGGGACAAATTCCTTCTTAATCACTCATATTCCTCACATGATTCACTCTATATCCAACAACAATCTATTCCATCATCCTGTTAAAGATAATATTAGATTATGTCAAAATATAGAACTTGTCATGTCGGAAACCATGGTGATTTCAAGTCAGAGGACTAGGATAATACTATTGTGATGAGAATCACTTATGACAATTATCCATGCAGTAGTCTCATAGTGGGTCAATCCAATGCATCATTTCTTAAATATGTATGTATGAGTTGACTTAGTATCTTATACACATGATTAGTAAAACATAATCATCAGTCAAACTTCATACTAGTCTTCCTTCATCATTATCCCAATAATAATAACCGACTAGGGATAATTTAGAATATAATTCAATTTTCACCTAAGAGTTTTACTATCAAGTCACATACTTGATGACCTTAGGTAGAATTAACTATTCATAGAATTAGAATCAAAAACAATAATGAAAATGCCTCTTTATTAATAAAATGCAAAAGTAATAAAATCAATATGTAGTCATTACATAATTGGCTCAGGGCACATCACTAACACCTCTCCACCAGTAGGAGACTCCCTGATCAGCAGTTTGAACTCTTGTAACTGTTTCATCAACTCTATTAAGGTCATATCTTGCCTATTGCTCAAATTAAAAGTAGCTCTAAATAGGATAAATTCCTTAGATAGAGTCTTAAAGACCATAGTCATCTGAGTTTCAGCATCGATGTTGCTCCATTGGTTTATGCCTCAGTAAGGTAACCCATGACCAACATCATGTGCTCTTTTACAGGTGTCCCTGTTCTTTGCTTACAATTTAAGAGTTTTCGTAGTGCCTCTTGCCGTTTTGTTATGGCTTGGCCTCAAAACATGCCTTTTAGATTATCTAAGATCTACTTAGCAGTGTCATAATCCTCATTTTGAGCCTACAGCATGTTATTCATGCATCTTTCCAATGATCATAACATAGCAGCGGGCTTGATCATTTGTATCTTTCCAATGATCATATGCTTGGACTTGATTGTTGGTGGAGTCTCCTATAGGCTTGGGAGGACAAGGGGTTATAGCATGAAATTTACTTTCTCAAAGGATAGGATGATGTCTAGGTTTCGTTTCCAATCATTACAATTCTCTCGGGTTAATTGGTTTTTGTCAAGTATCGAAGATAAAGTGTTTTTAGACATGTTTAATCTACAATAAAGAATCATATACAAACATAAGCAAACATAGCATGATAATTTAGTAAGATAACACAATTATATAATAACATATAAATGTGTTTATGTGTCAAAATCTTGAAATCTCACAACCTTACAATGATAATTCCCAACTCAAAATTCAACAAGCTGCTAGGGAAGTTATGCCAAATTCAATCAAGAACATGGGTCCCCACCTAATTAATATATCCCATCTAGGACCTATATGATCTAGCATTTCTTTAGCATTAATTTTATTTAACGAAGCTCCTAGGGGAGGTTAATAATAAAATTAACATGAGCATATAACCATCATTTTAATATTTTATCCATGATTTATAATCACCACCTAGGGGTGTGCAACTAAAATCATGCTAAAATACCTTATCCTCTCGAAGATCCAACCTGGTACATGATGAAGCCTCTTTCTAGTGGTCAGAACCACCATGTTCTTCCTATGGGCCAAAGATGGAGGCCTTAGGTGTTCTCTTTGAAAACCTTCTCCCACTCATTCTTTTGAAATCAAAGTTTTATTTTAAGAACATGCATGAACAATTTTTTAAAATTGAGTGGCACTCCCTATTCTATATGACATGTTATCAATATACATGGCAAATTATATTATAATGTAGACAAAAAAGCAATCAAGCAAAGCTACAAGAAAAAAAATAATAAATAACCGTAATATTATGGTTCCATCCTAAAGAATATAAAATAGAGATTACAAGAAAATAATTGAAACATATTATTGATTCTTTGTCCTTGAATCTTTGAATTGTATTTATCTTTCTATAATGTCCATCTTTAAGTCTTCAATCCTGTATAGATAAAAAACTCCATATTTCCAATCATACCCAAATTTAATGTTTCTCGAAATTGTCCCAAAATAAAATTAAAAACTACGCTAAAATCTAAAATTAGCTCTCTATCGGCTAGCCGAACTTTGGATTCGGCCTGCCGGAGCCACGATCGATCGTGGTATGTATATCGCAGTTGACCATAGGTCAATAGTCTGCTTGTCGAACCCAAAAGTTTAGTCTGCCGCCAGAGCCACCAAATCTGCCCCCGCCCAATGTGGTCGACTGCGGTATGTGTATCGTAGTTGACTGTACAGCCACTTGGGTTGATTTTTCAGAAAATAATTTTAAGGCAATTTTTTCAATTTTATTTTTAACAATTTAAAACATAAAATCAGAGACTTAAGAAATACCTATAGAATGCTATCATCTTCTAAATCTGTCTTCTAGATCTATCTTCTCTGATTGATTATTTAACTACAAAATTTTTACAAATTTAAAATTAAATAATAATTCCTAGACGGAGATGATAGTCCGCCATCTAATTACATGAAAAATCTAGATACACATTAACCTCCAAGGAACCATAACAGGTCTAAATTAATTAATTAATTAATAATTTAATAATAATTTAATCAACCATAATTAATTAATAGACATTCACCATATAATTCATGATAACATAAAAATTTATAGAAACACTAAAGTGCTAATTTCTATAAAATTAAATTCAAGCATAGAAGAAATCATGATCACATGATTTATATGTATAGTATGATCATAACTCATAAATTTATATAAAAACCATCGCTTTGATACCAATTTTTGAAAAAATAGTACGCAGTGAAAATTTAAAATTTTTTTATATGAGAGTATTTTCTAAAATAAAAGTTAGACATACTATATGCATAAATTCACCATATCTTACTAACCCTATAAATGCCGAAAAGCTTCCACAATTAGTGAAGAGAAGAAACATTCTAGAACGACCTCAACCAACTAGCCTTCTTTGCTAATCTCTATCCATGATCGGAGAGAGTGTAAACTCACACGTACAACTCTTCCACCAAGCGGCTCTCCTTCCAACCAACTGAGAGAACCCAAAGCTAGTATTTGTGATTTGTGAATAAGAGCTCTCAGGGAGTTTTTCGAATCTCACCAGTAGAGTTTTACTCTTAATCTCTCAATTAATCTAAATAACAATAGAGACTCACTCTCTTAATATAGAGGTCAAACCTAGAGTCATTCATTATTAGATAAGGCCTCAAAATTTGAGTTTGAATCAATTTAAATTTGAATCCACATGATCAAACTTAGAGTTTGATAGCCTATCACAAATTCCAATTTGAATTTTAATTCAAACTCTAAGGTTAATTTGATAGATATTATCTTAACCTATTGGATAATTCCTTCTTATTAGTTCTGGGTATCTATGATAGAGTCTCAATTTTAATTCAAATAACCCAACAAAGAAGTTATCTGATTAAAATAATCATATTCCAATAAACCCATACAAATAATTTATTATCCACAATAATTCAACATATTTATCTTGAATTAATTCATGAAATTAATTCAACTGACAAACCAATGTGTTTATCATAAATTAATTATAGAATTAATTTAACCGATAAACTAATATGAATTATTAAATCCAATTAACTCGAATTTTAATAATTTAACATAAGTCATCAAGTATTGAAAAAGCACGCCATATCATTATAGGATTTTTGTGAGCTAGCAAAGAGGACCAAATGGACCGATATAGTTCAAGCCCCTGACAATTATGAAACCCAATATCCTAAATATACATTTTATAATTATCAACTCCAATGTTACTCGACTAAAGGCTTTGAGTTGCACTCTCGAACTATATAGAATTACAAAGCGTATATAGCTAAGTCTCCATGACATATTATAATGTATCATATCCCCATAGGATTATCCATAATTGATTTACGAACAAGTTCTATCTTACTTTCTTGATTATTTTTATCCTACGTTTCGTTATCTCACCATCAAAAAACTTACCATCCAAAGACAGTATAACATTCGGTTACACCTATGTATCCAAATGATTAAGCGCTCTAGTTTTTCAATTATAGGATAATGCATATAAGTGGATATTAGTACTCTTAAAGAGGAGCTATGGGTTCCAAATCTATGAGTAACAGGTCTACGCTATCAAGAGCTATGCCTCCAACGTATCGACATGCGTAACACTATTAAAATTATCGATGCCACCCTTAGGTACATTAAAAGACATAAGTCAAGACAACAGGCCCACTATTCATCTTAAGATTAAGATATAATACAAAGGATTGTCTAGAGTGAATTGATTTACCGAGACAAAATTATTAATTCAAATCAATTTACTTATGTCCCTATCCAACGCATCATTACCTATGACAATGTGTGAATGTGTCTATTCATAGAGTCCATCTTCGATGGTCAAGACAAATCATCTCCCAATAGGGATATAGACAACAGAACAATCCTTACATGAATAAAGTGCCCAACTTTATTCCTTCGATTGCGAATCTTATGATTTAGACCGTCACCTTAAGAATTGTGTCTTTTGTATAATCTGCCCATCATATGCCCAATTCTTAAAGGTTTAGACTGATAGTCTCAGACTATTGTTTGCTTAACATGCATTCAACAAATATGAACATAAAGTAGACAAGATTTGGTATATGAACAATAAATAAATTCTTTATTGATAAAAATGTCTCCAAAAATATATTATATTTTTACTCCTTAGGGCATACATGTCTAATCGGAGGCAATTGGGGTGCCAAAGAGTATAAACATTAAGGCTAGAGGACTATCTATTGGCAATCCTTCCTTAGTAAATCGAGAGGAGTGGGAGCAGGCTTATCTTTATGTCTTACATAATGTTCATAAAGTGGAGCCTTTCATTTAGGTGCACATGAATGAATTAAAAATGACAAAACCAAAAAGAGCAAGAAATTAGAAGTGGTTGCATGATGAATACAATTGGACCTTTTGGTTGTGGATTAGAGCACATACCTATGGCAAGTGCTCCACATCACAAGATGATGGCATGTCACAAGACTTGAAGAACTTTGCTAGAGGACCATCATCAGTAGTTACAAGGTATACCTCATATTCCATAAATAGTTACACTTTCTACAAATGCAAAAGAAATGAAAAGCATCCTGTCCAAGATAGCAATGTGACTCTTTGTGTTGAGGCTATGCATATTGCCTCAGCCAAGGACAAGAAGTCAGTATATAAGACCATGAACTATCTTAGTTTTATTGAAGATATTTAGGAACTTGATTATGGGGGATTGGGCGTAGCACTTTTTAAGTGCAATTGGGCCAACAATAACTATGTTAAGACCAATAACGATGGCATCATGGTGGTTGACTTTAGAAGATTGAGATATAAGAATTATCCCTTTATTATGGCATCACAAGCAATCAAAGTCTTTTATACAATGGATCCCCAAGACATAGAATTGTCTCTAGTTATCCCGATGAAGCCAAGAGTATTTATTAACGGTGAAGAAGTTGCCAAAGATTGCATGGACATCCCTTCATTCACAAAGGGATTACCATCGGTTGAAGAGATAGATGATTTTTAACATGATGTTTTACACTTGCTTTGTGAATATCTAGAATGGATATGCCTTGAGGAACCAATGAAAAAGAAAAGAGAAAAAAATGCTAATTTATTTAAATATATTTCTTTGTTTCATTTTCACTTTTTTTTTTTTAATTCGGATGTTGTTTATAGTTATATTTGTGATGAAAACAGAAAAAGTAAACATTTTGGGCCATTGGATGCTTAACACATGGGTTGGCCATCCTAAGCATAAGAGAAAAACTTATGTAGGTGGCAATTTTGACCCTTTTTTTATGACAGTTTTCTTAAGAAACCGTCAAAAAAAATATTCCATGACGGTTTCTGTAGAAACCATTATGGAAAATGTAAGTGAAAACCAACATTAAATGGCAGTTTCTATAGAAACCGTCATGTAAACTTAACCTTATGCAATGGTTTCTTTAAAAACCATCATGTAAGGTTGAGCTTACGCAATAGTTTTTGACATTACATGATGGTTTTTCTTAAAAACTAGCGTGTAAGGTTAAGCCTGCACAACGATTTTTCCTAAAAACACAACGGTTTTTCAACAAGCAGTCATGTAAGCTTAAACATTACACGATGGTTTTTAGGAAAAACCATCATGTAATGTCCCCACTAGGGCAATATATTTTTTAAAAATCGTGTGTCGCGCTCCACGCAGCCACCCCCTTCTCTCTCTAAAAGTTTCTCTCTTTCTCTCTCTCACCCTCTCTCTCTTTCCATCATCGTCACCTACCACCATCACCGTCGCCTCCAACCGCCATTATTGCCATTGCTTCCATAAACAATGACAATTAAGAAGCTTTTGTGAGGTATTGACATTTAACCAAATTCCAACTGTTATCATCAAACATAAGAAAAATAAAGGCAGAGAATGAATACTGCTCTATGGTTGGCTGAGTCAAATATAGGGACCTCGAGCAATCATTGGTACGTTAATATCTTACTCATATTACACATATTAATTGTTCTATAGTTGATATGTTACTAATATAACGTAATATAGTTAGCTAAGATGGGCATCCTACCAATACGGGAGGAGTTGTGGGTAAAATAACATCAAGCTCCCGATGGATAATTTAAAAATCCACAAAATCCACAAGTACCAGAAATTGGGAACTTGATTGTAAGTTTATTGAACACAAACTATTAATTTGTAATTTAATACCTATTGAAGGATCTTAAGAATAACATGGTTTTGTTGTTAATTTATAGGATGAATACATGATGCAACAAAGTCAAGGGATCTTTCAATCCATTGGTAACAATGACATATTGAGGAGGGCACTAGGGAAACTAGAACATTCAGGATGTGTTTATGGTCAATCAAAGTATGTGAAGTAATCTCAATACTTTGACCTCTAATCAAGTTTGAAATTGAAGTCCCAAATGTCGAAGATGTAGATGAAAATTGTAGAACTACGAGGTCTTGTGAACGAGCTCATTTCCCAAGGACGTGCTAAGTCGATGGATGATTGCATCTCTCAACGCAATAGCTTCAAGGCTAGTTGTGACAGTCCTGATAATGTAGCAAAAGCTCTAGAAGCTTCAAAAGTCTAATTGTCACCTCATCATCAAGAGCTCGAACAAGGTCAAGAATGTAGACTCTTTGTTGAGGATAGAATTAATGGTGCGTGTGTGTTTGTTACGCTTGTGAAGGCGTAAAAGTAGATTCCTCCAATTGATAAAGTCTAGGGAAGACCATTAGGGGAAGAAAACATGTGTGTTAGCATCACTACCATCATATTTAGGCTAGCTAAATTGCCTATCCTAACATTTTAAGCAACAACTATGGGTGAAGCCACTAGAAGCTTCGTCATATGGCTGAAGAGGTTAGTTGAAATTGTCGTAATGACAAGACGAGTCAAGCGCCTACTCACGTTCCACTAGATCTAAGTGAAAAGAAACACAAAAAAAGAAAAGCTCTACAAAACCAAGACAATCAAAACCTGAGGTAGAACAAGAATAAGAACAACTCATTGCAAATGAGCCATTGCTTGAATTTAATTTCGCTTCAGCACCTCCAGAATTTATGCAGTTGACTTTATACACACATTTTTTCATGCGCGATGGGTTGACGATTCAGTGCCTGATACTGGTAAATGTCACTGGCAATGAATTGCCTATCTATGTGGGGTATGAAGACGTTTACTACTTCATCAACTTTGGTCAAATCAGGGCAAACTGTATCTTGGTATACCTCAGGTAATAACTCTATTTTTAATTCCTAAAATTTAAAATATAGGTGGAGTTGCAAGATGCTTTCAAATAATTGATTGTATTGTTTTTAATTGTAGTTTTTTGGTGGAATATTTTGAACTTCAAGGCAAGGTACACAATTTCAACTTCATATCTTCGGCGATTGTTTCAACTACTGTAAGAGACCTAGAGACTGATTGAATAAAGAGCGCCACATCACTCCTCCACCTATTATCTCAAGCACGAAGGGGGAAATTATTCTTTATCCCATACATGTTGGAAAAAATTGCATGTTGGCACTTTTTTCAATATGGGAGGACCAAATATATGGGTTTAATCCCCTCAGACACCCACCACATGATGATTCCATATCAGTCACAAGATTGTAAGTATTAATGTTCTTTTATAAAATTAACTATTTTGAATTTTATATTATTGTATTGTCTATGAATTCATTTAATCATAACACATTGTTAGAGAGCTTAACGATTGGAAGCTTCAAGTAGGAAGCGGTGTCACAAACCAACTGAACGGAACGCTATATACCAGACATAAGTGTCCAAGGCAACAAGGAAACATAGAAAGTGATTTTTTTATTCTATGTTTCTTGTGGGAAAAAATTACTAGTGGTATACAAGCCCTGGGAAGAAAAGATTTTTATATACTTATGGATATAAATGAAGTTAGATTAGAGCAGGTACAATTTGTAAATATTTATGTCATGTTTAAATAGAGATAGTAGATAAATGATTGTTCAAAATAGCTCAAATGTAAATGATCTTATAAATACCTTGTAATTTTAATATACATCAATTTTTGTATGCAATCAGGGCCTTATTGTAATAGATAACATGGAACTGGCCATCTTGTAGGAAATCACAAATTTTGTCAAATTTTTTTGGGCAATACCAATTTTCTATGATGACTTTAGCAAAAAACGTAGTGGAAGTGGTGGTCGTGGACCATTAATCCACAACGATTTTTTAGAAAACTATCGTGGAATGTAAAGTTTCCACGATAGCTTTTGACAAAACATCATGGAGACTTTCTTCTTTCATGATAGTTTTTGAGGTTCCTACACCCCCATTGTGGCATCTATTTTGAGGTTTCACATCCATAAAAAAACCGTTATGAAAACTCGATTTTATACCACAAATGAAGTTTTCACGATGGCTTTGTAACCATCATGATATTTTTCCATGACGATTTTAAGCCGTCGTGGAATTCCTAGTCTATAGTAGTGTGTCCCTAACATATTGCCTAAAAGTGGTGATCTCATTCCAATTTGTATAGTCTTAGATAGTGGGAAATACTTGGCTAAGAATTTTTGAGCAAGACCATCCAAAGTAGTGAAGTTGTTAGAAGGATGAGAATATAGCCAACTCCAAGCCTTATCTTTAAGTAAAAACTGAATAGTCAAAACCTAATAGCATCGGTAGAGACTCCATTAAACTTCATAGTATCGTATAACTGCAAGAACCATGATGATATGTGCATTGGGGTCTTCAATAGGCTACCTTCCAAACTGGCATGTATTTTGGATCATGGAAATCATTGCCAACTTGAGCTTGATGTTATTGGCCTCTATAGTTGGTGTAGCAATACTTGAAGGAATTCCATTGACATTAGGGATAGCATAATCTGCCATTACTCCATTGTCAGCTACCACAACTTGAATTGCCCTCTTTGCCATATTATCAATCAAGAGCATTCCTTTCTTCTTCTCTTGATTACACTTATGAAACATTTTCTTAATCTCATACGGTGTTTGGTAGGGTAGTTAGAACTATTTTTACTATAGCATGTGAGAGCTTTACACTAAAGCAATTTTTTTATTGTTACTGTAGTATATGAAAGCTTTACACTATTTGTAACTGAAAAAGTGGTTTAGACCAATTTTGCCAAAAACCCTTTCAGTATCAAAATTTGTAAGGCTCTTAGATCGACGCATGCATAAAAGACTTACAAAATAAATGATAATTAAAATCTAAACTAAAATAAGAAACACTTCATAACAATATTGTTAGTAATACCTAGCAACAATGTAGGAAAATTATTGTTAATTTTTGCAAGTGCATGAATTGCAACAAGTAAAACAGTGATGAGAGAGTATCGTTTCCATGAGGATTAATTTAGCAATTATTGAAATTATAATTATAACGCCCCCTTACAAATGTCACAAGAACCATTAACTTACTCATTATCTCTTAATTATTTGATGGAAAAACCTAAACTTGTAAGTATTATTTAATTATTAACCTAAGATTTTGTGTAAATTTTTTTTCTAGTATTACCAAGTGAATATATAAATTTAAAATTTTAATTTATTTTTTTTTACAAGTTAAATTACTACCAATTGTATATTGCTAGTACTTCTCAGGATCGCATCTTTCAATAACGTCAATACTTACTTACTAGAAATGGTTTTCCTCCTCAGTTAGCACAACAGAATACTCAAGGTATTTGGTTAATTGACTACCTGCAAAATAGTTAGTTTAACATAATTAATATGAAATATGAAAGCAAATTACAGTCCATAAATTATTACAAACCAAAGTTCATAAAAGTGCCTCATAATGTGTGGAATTAATTTTAAATATAGCAGTATTTAAATTTTATTTCATCTCATAACTCCGTGATCCAACACCACCATCCTTGTACGTACATCTGTCCTTCCATCCTCCACCCATAGCTATAGCCTTACCCTTATCTGTAATATGATTAACTTATGTAAGCATTAGGCCTAGTAAATACATTATACAATCTCACAAAGCATTATAACAACCTTAACCGTGGCAGGAATCATTTCTTCTTTGATATAGTCATCATAGTGCATATGACATGCCTTGTAAGAACATATCTTCCCTTTTTCTTTTTTTTTTCCATGTTAAAAACATTCATTTTAATTTTTAGGACCCTGGCATTACACCATTTACATCATTAGGGCATGCCGTCATGAGAAGAGAGGGATAGTTAATCCCAAACCAAACATGACAAGTCCACCTTGCGAGACCAACATCATTATCATCATCATCATCCTCATCATTGGGTGTGCAATGCCTTAATTAGGTGATAAAAATATATATATATATATTTAAAAACGTCATATGCATCATGAACTATAATGTAAACATCCATAAAAAAAAAAATTCTTCATAACAATGGTAAAAGCGAGTTTTTTGAATGAGTAATGCATAAACATTGATGACATAATAAAACATAACATTCTTAAAACTTTTTACAATTCCTAATCATGTTGCATGTGAGAATGTACTTACTTGAGATGTAAAAATTCTTACTCAACCTCTTGTAAGTGGATGGTTTCCTTTCTATTTCCAATTACTCAAGTTCCTGAAACTCAAAACGTGGCCAAAATCTTTATCTCAACCCATCAAGGGTTTCGACAAAACACACCGTAACTCAACCGTTGTAGTTACAACTTGAAGAAACTACATCTATTATGACTTTGGGAATGTTTTGAGTAGTATCAAGGGGCATAAAAGGGAGTCTAGATGGCTGGAAGACTAAGTTGCAATAGTATTTACAAGTGTATCTCTCGGTGAAAGCAAATGAAAGAGAGATGGACATCTGAGAGTAAGAGAAAGTGATTTTGTGAAAGTATGGAACATGTCTCTCCATGGTAAAATGTGTTTAAAAGAATTCCACAAGAGGAGTGAAGCACATCAATTATGGTGGTGATAGTGAGATATTGTGAGATACAATGAGAGGCTAAGGGATTGTCAGGGAATATGATGGAGAGAATAGGGATGAATGAGTTGAAGGATTGGCTATAGTTAACATAATATAATGAACCTTATCAAGTTGACAACTCCATTATTGTTATCATGATAGGATATGGAGACATTATATTTGCTTTATGTTATTGTGCATTGTCCACCACTATTCTATAGAAATATAAAAATAATACATATATATATATACACACACATATATACAAGCACAAGAGTTCATTATGAACTTTTCAGGAGAGAGAGAGAGAGAAAAAGTGACAAAGGCCAAAAGACATACACACATGACTTACAGAATAAGAGGTCCCCATACCATAATAGGTTGTCTCCCACATGATAAGGTTAAGAATAGTTTCGATAGCAGGTAAATTGAACACCAACATACTCACACACACACAAGACCCATAACATGCGGTATATATATTATTATAATATGTAATTATATGACATAATACATATAATACAAGTGAGTTGGCAATGTCTGCCACATGCTTTTGTTAAGTATAAAAAAATAGATATCTATATATATATATATATATATAGAAATCATTGACAACATATCAACTTCATATATAATTATATTATTGGATATAATGAAATCTGACATGTTTGATATTTATATATCACTTAGTCTAACAAATGCAATTATAGCACTAAACGAAAATGATCATACGCATAGTTATACACAACATTAATGTATAAAGAACTACATAAAAGTACATATATGCATGCACAAATGCAAGATATTAGTTATAGTAGGTAAAACTCAACTTATGCATATAATTCTAATATGCCACCAGTCAAAAATAATAATAATAATAATAACAATTTCTGATATAAAAGAATGCTTTCTAAAGTCAAATAAATTTTAAAAATTAAAATAAATTCAAAAGATTAGAAATATCACATTCCAAACAAACAAAAATCCAAGTGATTCATCAAAGTAGAACATTTTGAAGACAAGAAGTCTCAATAATTGTTCATTAGGCACGTTGCGTCATTGGAATTTCCCAATCCATCCACTACAAATAAAGTCATTAGCTTATAATAAATTCATAATGATAATTATTACATAAAATTTTCACACAAAATATGCTTCCAAGTCATAATTTCATTCATGTGACGTATAAAATTATCAAACGTTACATAACATCAGTTAAAGAAAACGATGGGTGTTACAACCCTCCCTTCCTTATAAAAGTTTTGTCCTCAAAACTTAGAATAATTGAGGGTACTTAATTCTCATTTCTTCTTCTCATTCCCACGTAGCCTCTTCTACATTGTGGTTACGCCAAAGTACCTTAACTAATACAATCTCTTTATTCCTTAGGGTTTTGACTCTTCGATCTAGAATCTCAACCAGTTTCTCCTCATAGCTAAGATCTTCTAGTATCTAGACGGTTTAAGCCTTGATTACATGCGTCGGATTCAGGATGTACTTCTTTAGCATTGAGACATGGAAGACATTATGGATAGTTGACATATCTGCCAACAAATTCAATTCATAGGCTACATTACCAATTCATTTTACCACTTCATAAGGTCCTACAAATCTTGGGCTAAGCTTGCCTTTCTTCCCAAATCTCATGACTCCTTTCATCGGTGCCACTCTTAAAAATACAAAATCACCAACTACAAATTCCAAGGGCCTTCTCCTTTTATCAGTGTAGCTCTTCTGGCGACTCTAAGTAGTCTCCTTCCTTTTATGAATCATTTTCACAGCTTCAGTTGTATCATTGACAAAATCTGTTTTGTCTTTGATTTCCTCTTCCATCATTTTCTTTTCCCCAGCTTCGTGCCAACAAATAGGCGATCTATATTTCCTTCCATACAATGCCTCATAAGGTGCCATCCCAATAGTTGCCTGATAGCTGTTATTGTATGCAAACTCTACCAATGGTAGCATCTTACACCAACTTGTCTTGTAATCAAGAGTACAAGCACAAAGCATGTCCTCTAGGAACAAATTTGTTTTCTTTGTTTGGCCGTTAGTCTAGGGATGAAAAGCTATGCTGTAACGGAACTTCATACCCAAGGCACTTTGTACACTCTTCCAAAAATAGGAAGTGAATCTACTATCCCGGTCGGAGATAATGGACTTTGGAATACCATGGAGCCTCACAATTTCCTTGATGTAGAGTTTTGCAAGCTATTCCATCGAGTAGGTGATTCTAAAGGGAATAAAGTGTGTTGTCTTAGTCAACCGAGTGACAACTACCCATATAGAGTCATACCCATTTACTCCCATTTGTTGTTCTCGGTAGACCTATGATGAAATCCATTGCGATATCCTCCCATTTCCATTTAGGTATCTAAATGGGTTGCAAGAGACCTCCCAGTCTTTGGTGTTCAGCCTTGACTTGCTGACAAGTTAAACATTGCTTTACATACTTAGCCACATCATGTTGCATGCCAAACCACCAAAACCCGTCCTTCAAGTCCTTATACATCTTTGTTGCACCTAGGTGGATTGAGTAAGGAGCATTGTGGATTTCAGATAGGATCCTTTCATTTAAATCATCAACTTTGGGAACACACAAATGACCTTTGAAAAATAGGGTCCTGTCTTTTACTATTCAAATCCCTTCCCTTTTTCCTTCCTTAATTTCCTGTTTGATCTTTAATAGGCTGGCATCTCTTCCTTATTGTCTTCAGATCTCATCGTATAAAGTTGGCACCAGAGTTAATGTCGATAGTTGCCCTACAATTAACTCTAGACCAGGTCTAGAATTTCTTTCCTTAAGGGTTCAGACATTTCCTGTATCAACATTAAGGTTGCAGAAGACTTCCTACTTGGAGCATCCGCCACTCAATTTGCCTTCCCTGGGTGATAAAGGATCTCACAATCATAGTTTTTAACTAATTCTAACCACCTTCGTTGCCTCACGTTCAATTCCTTTTGAGTGAAAAAGTACTTCAAACTCTTATGGTCGGTGTAGATTTTACATTGAACTCCATACAAATAGTGTCTTCAAATCTTCAATGCAAAAACTACCACCGCTAATTCAAGATCGTGAGTAGGGCAGTTCTTCTCATAGTCCTTTAGTTGCCTCAAAGGATATGCAATCACTCTATCATTCTGCATTAGTACTACACTGAGACCCATTTTTGAAGCATCATTGTATATGACAAATCCTTCTTCGCCTTCTGGAATTGCCAAAATTGGAGCCAAGGTTAGCCTTTTCTTTAGTTCTTGGAAACTCCTCTCACATTGGTTGTCCATTCGAATTTCTTTCCTCTATGAGTTAGGTTGGTGAGTGGCAAGGCTATCTTAAAGAAACCTTCTACAAACTTCTGGTAATACCAAGCCAGACCTAAGAAGCTTCTTACCTCACTTGCATTCTTGGGCTGCTTCCAATTGAGAACAGCTTTAATTTTTATCGGATCCACCATAATTCCTTCTTTGGAGACAATGTGGCCCAGAAAAGATACATGATCAAGCCAAAATTCACACTTAGAGAATTTGGCATACAACTTATGACTTTTTAAGTTTTCAAGCACGGTTCTTAATTGTTCCTCATGTTCTTCTTGACTCTTTGAATATACAAGGATGTCATCGATAAACACTATAACAAATTTATTGAGGTAATCGGGAACACCTGATTCATTAAGTCCATGAATGCTACAGAAGCATTTGTTAGGCCAAAAGGCATAACCATAAATTCATAATGACTGTACCTTGATCTAAAAGCTGTCTTCAAAATGTCTCCTTCCTTTATCCTTAATTGGTAATATCCTGACCGCAAATTAATCTTTGAGAACACTGAAGCACCTTTTAACTGATCTAATAAATCATTGATCTTGGCAGTGGGTACTTGTTCTTTATTGTAACTTTGTTCAACTCCCGATAATCGATGTAGAGCCGCATAGAGCCATCCTTTTTCTTCACAAAAAGAACTGGAGCTCCCCATGGAGAATGACTCGGTCGAATGAAACCCATTTCAAGAAGCACTTTTAGTTGAGTGTGTAGTTCCTTCAACTTCACTAGGGCCATCCTATATGGTGCCTTGGAAATAGGATTTGTGCCTGGTGTGAGCTCAATTTCAAATTCAATCTCTCTTTCTAGAGGTAAGCCTGGTAGCTCTTCAGGAAATACTTTTGGGAATTCCTTGACCACTGGAATGTCTTCAACATTTACTTTTTCTTTCTGGCTCTTATCCACAATGTTGGCTAGATAACTAGTACATCCACTAGCCAGTAAATTGTTTGCCTCCATAGTTGAAAGGAACATTCTTGGCTTCCTCCTTGGTTCACCCACGAACACGAACTGCTCTTCACCTTTTGGGTCAAAGAGCACCCTCTGTTGTCGACACTCAATTGAGCCGTTGCATTTCCCCAAGAAGTCCATTCTGAGGATTACATCATAGTCATCCATGTCGATTACAATAAGGTCACTATAGAGTTCTCTATTAGAAATTCTTAATGGAACAGCACATAAGAATTGAGTGGCTAACATCACTTCCCCCGAGGGTAACAAAACTATAAACCCATGCCCCATACATTCCCCATTGCTTTCCAGATTTTTAGTAAAAAATTTAGATACAAAAGAATGGGTAGCACTCATATCAAAAAGTGCATGAGCATTTTTAGTTTGTATAAGGATCCAACCTGAGACAACATTTGAGGTTTCTACTGCAGCTTCTTCCTTGGTCATGGTGTAGATTCAAGTGTTGGTAGGTAGGGCTTCCAATCATCCTTGGTGGATAGAAGGTCCTCTAAGGGCTGCCCGTATACTATGTAGTTGAGCAAGAGGTGCTTTTTGCTAATTTTGCATACGGGTGTTGTTAGGGTAGTTGCTGGAGATATGGCCCTCATGACCCTAAGTGAAGCATTTGTTGGTGCCAAGACGACACTCTCCTAGATGCATCTTCCCACATTTGGTGCATGGTTGGATCCACCTATTACTATGGTGCTGTTGTTGGTGTTGGCCATTGCATTTATTTTTATTGTTGTGACCCCTCTGATTTTGAAAATTGCCCTTTCTTTTATTGTTGTTCCAATTCTTGTTGTTGTTGTGGTAGTTGTTGTTTCCTTGTGGTCGATGGTGATGATTTGGATGGTTACCAAACTGTCCATGTGATGACTGGTTCCTTCTATCCTTTGGTAAATATTGCTCCACCTAGAGTGTCGTACTCACCAAGTCTTTTTGAGTACGGGGTCGTTGGTCTCCATCGATAATCATGGCAATTTTAGGTCAAAGGATTTTGATTAATCTTCTCACTCTTTCCTCATTGTCTCGAACCACCTTAGGACATAAGCGGGCAAGCTGATTGAATTTTCCCACCACTTCAATTACAAACATGTCACCCTGTCATAAATTTTCAAGCTCATTGTAGTGCTTGCGAGTAATGTTCATGTAAAATAATTCCACATTGAAAATCTTAACAAAATCATCCCAAGTCATCTCACTGACATTCTGGCTCAACTCATTTCTTTCCCACCAAATACGAGCTTCCTTAGTAAGACAATATGAAGTGCATAGAACTTTCTCAGTGTTAGTGAATTCCATCAGTTTGAGAGCTGTCTCTGTCATCTTTAACCAACCTTGTGCAACCAATGGATCATTGGTACCTTCAAAATCTACAAGTTTAACATGCCTCCACCAAGCTAGTAGAGGTTCCTGAACCACTGGTTTTTCTATCACCTAAGTTTCTGAGGCTGAAGCTTCATTTGCTGGTTGTTGAGGGGCAGTTGGTGTGTTTTCATTTTGTCCTTCCCCTCATTGACCATTGCCTCTAAGTACTCTATCTCCTTCTGTTGATTCTCAAGCTATTTTTAAAGGTCTGCAATTACTTTCATCACATTGGCGTTATTCAAAATGTCAGCTTTGGCCGTAGCTTGGTCTACCTCTTCTACCTTGGCTGTTCATTTTTTTTTACTTCTTGCTGGTACATCGTAGATATATGAGTTAGGAACATAATCCCTACTTGGTGTGGAATTATCATCTTACTAGTGCATATATGTATCAATTACAAATACATAGCAAGTTCATTGACATCTATATGTAAAATTTACTTTCTTGGAGGATTTAAGACAGACATGTGCTGATGTGTGTTTGAGATGAATACCACTCCGATACCAAATCTGTAACACCCCCTTACGGACGTCACATAAGTCACCAATTATTGTAAAAACACAAAAGGTTCTCGGAGAATTATACCTATAGATAGAGACACAGATTCAATGCCAAGTACTGGAAAAGCTTTCAAGAGGCTTTGGGCACGAAATTGAATTTTAGCACAACATTTCATCCTCAGACCGACGGACAATTTGAGCGGGTTATTCAAATTCTCGAGGACATGTTACGTGCATGTACATTAGACTTCGACGAGAACTGGAAGAAATATTTGTATCTGGCAGAGTTTGCATACAACAACAGCTATCAAGCAAGCATTGGCATGGCATCATTTGAGGCAGTGTATGGACGACCGTGTCGGTCATCGATGTGTTAGGTTGATCTAGAAGACAAGATTATTATCGGGCTAGATGAGATTCGTGACAGTAATGAGAAGGTCACCGTGATTTGAGACCAATTGAAGGTAGCTCAAAGTCAACACAAGAGTTACACGGATAGAAGACATCAACCCTTGGAATTTGAGGTAAGAGACTTTATTCTCTTGAAGTTATCGCCTCACAAGGGCATCACGTGATTCGAAGTAAGTGGTAAGCTTACACCAAGGTATATTGGACCATTCGAAATTACTCAACATGTCGGTGTGGTTGCCTATTGCCTAGATCTTCCTCTTGAACTTTCTCATGTTCACGATGTATTCCACGTGTTGATGCTTCAAAAATGTCTGCCTAAGCAAGATAAGATAGTTTCATTCCACGATAGATTTAGGAAGACACGACATATGAAGAAGTGCCGAATTAGATTATTGATCAAAAAGTACTTAGTTTTCGTCATCACGATATCCCATTAGTAATGGTCGTGTGGCAACATCATGGGATTGATGAAGCCACTTGAGAATTTGAATCGAGTTTGTAGGAGTTGTATCCACATTTGTTTTGTTTTTGAATTGATTTGTAAATTTCGAGCGCAAAATTTCGTTTAGGGGTGGAGAGTTGTAATGCCTCAAAATTTATTTAAGTGATATTAGTATATAATTGGTGGATTAGTGTGCCATGATGAATATTTTAATTTTAATTTAATCATTTTGTGAAATTTCTAAGTTAATGATATTTTTTATTATTTTGATAATTTTAGCTACTCTTAATTATTTTTATTTGTTATTTTGAATTTTTGAAACAAAACAATTTGCCAAATGACCAACAAGTGCCACTTAGAAAAAACCATGAGTCAGAGATGGTTTCTTCTTCCCGGTATGCTCTCCCCTTCCCTCTATTTATCTCTCTTCCTCTCTTTCTCTCACTCACTCTCCCTCTCGTTCTCCACTCTTTCCCTTTGTCTCTCTTTCTCTCTTAATTTCTCTCTAAAATTTTTGAATCAAAATTCAAACCCAAGCTTTGAATCAGTGGATTAGAGGCTCAGGAATGTGATTGAGTAACTAAGAACACAATTTAAATCTTAATCTGAGGTGAGTTTTCAAATTTTTAAAACTTTTGAATTTTTCAAATTTCTTGATATTTTGAAATTTAAGCTTTTCTAAGCTTAAAAAACCTTCAATCTAGGTTAGAACAACTTAGAATGACTAGAATTTAAGCTTTGTTTGATCAAAAACGGATTTGAATTAAGATTTTTCATTTTTCTCTATTTTTGGAATTTTTCAAAATCTTTGTCCAAATCTTGTTTAAATTAGTTCAAAAGTGTTTTATAATGTTTTTCTATCATCCATAGATGTTTACCATGCCTGAAAACTAAGAAAAACAGGTTGAAATGAAGATTTGGGCTCGAGGAGGCCGAAACCTGTGCTTGAAAATTTCTAAAATTTCTAGTTTGGTAGGCCGAACTTCGTGTTCGGCAGGCCGAACTTCGTATTCAGTAGGTCAGATTCATGAGTTCGACAGGCCGGATTCATACGACCGGCAGGCCGAACCTGAAAATGTTCGGCCAACCGGACTTGGTTTTTGACAGGCTGAACTACACAGTTTGGCAGGCCAAACCAGGGCGACTGGTAGGTCGACCGACATGGTGGAATTTTTTATTTTTCACTCGTTTTCACCGTTCTGAACCTTGATTTAGATTTTAACGATACAATATGATTTTTCAAACTTAAATGGCACACTGGGACACCGTGAGGTAGTTATTGTGCGTTTAAGGTTGTTCATGGTTCCATAGAGCTAATGTGTAGCGGACTTGGACTATAGTGTGGGACATCGACACGAGTATTAAGGTAGGACTTCTACCTCTGTTTCTTGGTAACCTTGTTTTCAAAGGATTTCGGCCACAAAAAAAAACAATTTTTAACAAAAATGTTTTCAATGATTGGTTGAAAAAGGATTTTTATTAACTGGTTTCATAAGCAGTAGAATTGAGGTGGTTTTCATAATAAACCTCATAATTAATGCAAATGACTATATTTGGCAAGAAGAGATTTTAATAATTATAGAAAGATATGTATATATATATATATATATTAGGGCATGATGCCATATCAGAGATCGGTTTGTTTAGTGCGCGACCTTGGGGGCAGGTACCGAAACCTAGTTAGGCCACTTCGGTGGTGATATAAATATGGTTTGTCCTAAAAAAAATACAAAGGTACTTTCTAGATGGACTATTTTTTTCAATGATATATTTACATGATTTTATTTCTTTAACTCTATTTTCTGTTATTTGTTTTGAAAGGTAAAATTGTATTTCAATTAAATATTTGTTTGTAAAATATAGTCCTACTGAGCCTTTCGCTCACCTTTATTTGTTTTAAAATCTTTACCCCCTCTAGGTGGATTCTGACTTAGAATCAGAGAAGAGTCTATTGACCGGACTTGCAACCAATAGAGGACTTGGGTAGGTTGTAGTATAGATAATTCAAGACATGTATAACTTTAACTTTCTCTTTTACTTTGGACTGTGGTTGTAATTTAATATTGTCTGTACCATATATGTGCACAAGTTGTGGGTCAATAGGACCCATTCTTGTTTCCTTTTATTTCTTTATTATTTACTTTGTTATCCATATCTTTTTAATCATTACAAATGCTTGTTTTAAAAGGTTTTAAATTATCACATTTTTCATAACTAATTAACCTTATTAACCTGTGTTTAATTTAAATTCCTATTTAATTAACTTAATTAATCTACTATGTCACCTCCTGTACTCCGGGGCGTGACATGTACCTTCGTTAAGTGGTATCCTTCTCGGCGATAGTGTACATGTTAGTCGGAAGAGATGACTGCTCTTGGGAATGACATGAATAGTTTATGTAAGAAAGGAAAGTAAGTATGTATGTTAGTCACTTATGTAATGTTTTGGGAATGAAGAATGTAAAAGAAAAAGAAAGAAGTTAATGAAATGAAATGTATGAGATGAGATATTAAGTTTATGTTAATGTTCATGTTTGCATGTATTTATATTATTTGAAAAGAAATTTTAAATGCTTTTAAGTTAATAGCATATGCTGACGTAATAACAAAATTGTATGGTAGGCTTGTAAAAAAATTTATTATTGATGGTTGACGCATATGGAGGACCTATGAACCCAAACCTGATGGCCATGATCATGAAATTGTAATAGAAACTTTGGGCCCAGGAGCTAGAAATGCAAGAATTAAGAGAGCAAATAGCTAACCTGAATCCCGTACCACCAGTAAGCGTGAATTCTCCACCCCCTGTTCCACTGCTTTAGCAAGCAGAACCAGCTGCTCCAGTAGTATCTGCTTCTGAATTTTATGAAAGATTCCAACGAATGAAGGCCCTGGAATTTGATGGATCTACGAATCCACTAGAAGCCAATGATTGGCTTACTAGCATAAAGAGGGTTATGAAATTCGTGGGACTCAGTAATCGCGAGAAAGTCTTATGTGCCTCATTTTCTCGCACTAAGGATGCTAGGAGATGATGGGAGTTAGTTGAATGAAGAAGGAATGTAGACGAAATGTCATGGCCAGATTTTGTGAAAGAATTTGGAAGGGCTTACTTTAATGTGGAAACAATGGCAGCACAGCAAAAAGAATTTAACAACTTCTGACAAAGGCAATATGTCAGTTGCGAACATTGTGAAGAGATTTAATCAATTAGCACATCTTTGCCTCGAACCAGTACCTACTGATCGAGAGAAGATAAGAAGATTAGCGCGGATGTTTTGAATTGACATTACCCTTATAGTTGATAGTGGAGGGCAAGCCCCTAAAGATGTAGAGGATTGCATCGAACATGCCACTAGAGTTGAGTTTAGAATTGCTTGTGATAAGGAGGAGAGAGCAAGAATTTTTAAGGTTCAAAAGGAGGAAAAAGCTTTAGCCAAACAGAATCAAGCCTTGCATGCAAAAGGACAAGGAAGCCTTCTAAGTCAGGAGCAGTCATAGAGTCACCCAACCAGACATAACCGTAGCAGCAATAATAAGAGGAAATGGAATGTAAATAATCCAAAGAATCAGAAGGGACAACCCCAAAAGAGGATTAATGATGGAGGGAATAGCAAACCTCTCTATAGTTAATGCGGGAAGAGGCATGCGGGAGAGTGCAAAGCTGGCACTAACAAGTGTTTCATCTATGGCAAATAAGGACACTATGCCAAAAATTGTTTTTCCAATCCTCAGAATCAGAATAATCAAAGTCTACAATGGCCCTAGGGAACTCAACTTCAGGCAGTCCAAGTGTAGATTGAATGCCCTAGCATTAATCAGGGACGTCTGGAAGCTCCAGAAACTAGTTGATAGATTTATGCCTACACTAAGAAAGAGGATAATGCGGGAACTTCAACAGTGGTGACAGGTCAATTTTCTGTTGCCAACACTAATACTTATGTTTTATTTGATTCTAGAGCAACGCATTCATTCGCATCACTTAAGTTTGCTAAATGGATAGGAAATGAAGGGGATAGGATAGAACAGACTTTTACAACTGCACTTCCCTCTAGGGAGGTATTAATTTCTAATTATTGGTTACGTCATGTACGCATCATCATTTATGGAAGGGAATTGTACATCGATCTAATAATAATTGATATACAAGATAATGACGTTATCTTGGGAATGGATTTCTTGGGAAAATACACTACCAAGATTCTGTCGACATCACAAGGTTACGTTTTGACCTTTTGGAAGTGAGAAGTTTGCATATTCGGGAAGGATTCCCAAGGCTCCAAAGGCGTTAATCTCGGCGTTGAAAGCAAGGAAGATGTTGGTGTTAGACATGTATGCCCTAAGGAGTAAAAATGTAATGAGTTTTTGAAGACATTTTTATCAATAAAGAATTCATTTATTATTCATATACCAAATCTTGTCCTCTTTACGTTCATATTTGTTGAATGTATGATAAGCAAACAATAGTCTAAGACTGTCGGTCTAAACCTTTAAGAATTGGGCATATGATGGACAGATTATGCAGAAGACACGATTCTTAAGGTGACGGTCTAAATCATAAAATCTGCAATCGAGGGAATAAAGTTGGGCGCTTTATTCATGTAAAGATTGTTATGTTGTCTATATCCCTATTGGGAGATGGTTTGTCTTGACCATCGGAGGTGGACTCCGTGAATAGAAACATTGGCACGTTGTCATAGGTGACGATGTGTTGGATCGGGACATAAAGTGAATTGATTTGGATTAATAATTCTGTCTTG